>CBVK0100437382.1:0-11752 GCA_900067695.1 Picea abies | reverse complement strand
AATTAAAAAACATAAACACAAAAAATTTGAGAATTATACGATATTTAACTATACACATGGTACCTGTGATGCAAATGACTTGTTTATCCCAAATTGACATTCCTTGGCATTGCCTAATCCCAAATCCTGTAGAAACACAAGAACATTCAAAATTTGAGGATGTCGTAAAATAAAGAAATGACAATGGTGAATTTATCAAATGTGACACATACTTGTGTGTGGGGTGTGCCCAATAAGAAGTATCCCTCTATTGCTGCATCAGTGGTGGGGCTAGGCACGGATGCATCCATTGGCATAGAAGGTATACTACTCAGACATAACAACTACAAAGCAACATATAATAAAAAATCTATATAAATACACATAATACAAAATAAATATATAACGATGAAGAACATAGAGAGAGTTAAGATATTAACCTCCTCCATGAAGTTATGTTGTCCATTGGGCTCTATAGGCCCACAGCATGTCTACCCGCAGCTCGAGCATCTGTGAGGTTCACATGGATGGATTCTATGTCCATGTGCCCTCTTCTCACTGTACTTTGTTGTGCATGTTGAATCTCCAACCCCTCTATCAATGTCATTGGAAGGCACCTTGTGCATGTTGAATCTCCAACCCCTCTATCAATGTCATTGGAAGGCACCTTCTGCTGAGATAGTGCAACAAAGTTACTGTGTTGCACTGGGCTATGAGTCAATGATGAAATGACTAGTTGTACATGTTGCAAGCTCTTTGCAATAGGAGGATGTTGGGTAGAGGGGTCAGGCCTTCTCTTGGGGGGACGAGGACCTAACATGGGATTTATCTTGGTATGCTCTTGGTCCTGTGCAGACCCTTGACCCACCCCCTGGAATTCATCCATCTCAAAGTAGTTGACATGATTACCCAAAATAAACTTAACCCATAATTTTCTCAGAAAATATAAGGGCACCTCCTTGTTATTGTAGGGAGGTTTATCAAATACCATATACCACCTATCCATCTAGTTTTGACTAATCTGGGGATGGATGCACCAGTTAATGGAGAGGCGTTTCTTGGTCAATGGTAGTTCTTGTCCATTTCTAGGATCAAGGATGATTTTAAGGATGGAAATTTATTTTAAAATGTAGAAACNTTGGCGAATCTTACTAATCCTTCATATGCCAACTATAAAATGTTTGGCGATATTTTTGTAAAAATATTAAAATTTTGGCGATTTTTAAGGTAAAATAATTTTATCCTATAGAATTTGGGCGAATCATTTTTAGAATAGCGAATCTTTTTTGGGGAAAAACCATGGAAAATTAGCCCATGAGCGAAATTTAGCCCCTAAAATCATCCTTGTCTAGGATCCCTAAAAATAGTCAATATTTGTTGTTTTGAAATTCCAAAATCTCTGACTTGGTTTCTGTCCAAACCAATGTTATAGTACTCATACATTATTTCCCTATAATCCAAAATAGAGGTCAATTTCCCTTGGGAAATTGCAATGGAATTCACAATGATGTCCGAATAAGTGGTCAGGGAGACTCTGCTAGGCTCTCTAGTGTCCTTTAATTGTTCCTCAAGGGTTCTTAATATGACCAACTCCTCATTGATTTGATTTTTTACATTGGGTAGTTGTGCTGGGTTGGGGTTTTTCTCTCCTTAGTTTTCTTCTGAGTGGTTTACATTGTCTCATGGTTCCATTTTATTATATATGTTACAGTTTATTAAGCCATTGCATGTAAATTAGGTTTATTTTTTAATTATAATAGAAAACTACAAATTTCTTTAATTTAGATTCTTGGGAGAAAAAAACTAAATTGGAAATGACTAAATTGAGAGAAAAATAAAAGAAATCAAACATACCTGGCTAGACTGGGACACAGTGGCAAGATCCTCACCTTGTTGCTCCTCTCTAGCTCCTCTCTATTTGCTCAATGAGTGTAAAAACGTGAGCGCGATTTGTGCAAATGAGCACAAATCGCGCTCATGACCCTTTAAAAAAGGTTTAGCAGAGGAACGTATGCACATTCTTTCCACTAAATCTACATGGCAAGCTGAGTGGAGGTTCGGGCACTTCCAAGCCTAAAGGGTTAGGAACGTGTGTACGTTCTTGAAAACGTGCATGCATTCCTGCGAGTGTGCGTTCTTGCTGACCCCCTTACCACTTTTTTGGCCACCAACTTCATGCACTCACCCCACAATAATCTTTTTTTTTTTTGGCATTGGTTGAACATTTTATCCAAATAAAATGCTAAATGTTTCCATACAATAACTCTTCTACAACACACAACCAATTTTTGTAGTGGTTATCCCCTTACGGAGATGGAAAGAATTAATTATGAAACTTCTTAGATTATTTTTTTCTAAGCTTTCATGTTTAGGTTAACTTAAGAAACACTTCAATGCGCTTCATTGTTAACAATTAAAAATAATGTCCCTTTTGACTCAAATATGATCATCAAGATACATGAGAGGATGATTGATGATTCTTATTAGCAAAGGATTCATTTGAATATTTAAAGAAGCACATGACTTTATCATCAACTTTTTACTGAACGGAATAAATATAAACTAAGTAAAAATTCATATTAAATAGTTTCAATATAAACTAATAAAAAGTGAAAATTCATTTTAAATATGAAACTATGTGATTAACATTAATGTTATCATTTTTAAAAAGTCATGACATTGAGAACTTATGTAACTCGACATTTGTTTGTTTGAAAAACTCGTCAAAGGTAATGGTCACTAGGTTCGGGGAGTTGTGAATACCTTCGAATTATCTTATGTTCAAATTTGTTTGAGCTATCGAGTTAAAAATGCCCATGAGTATCGTGTATTTAGATTATTTAGATGGAAGAGATATGCATTAGTCAATAAACTAGTAGAAACATGATTGCATACCGGTATTTTAAATTGTAAAGAACCAAAGTAGTTTTGTAGAAAAACTTGATTTACACCATTTAATTGATGACAAAAGAAAATCACAACACTAGGGGCAATTTACACCATTTAACTTATGACAAAAGGAAATCACTAAGGGCAATAGATGGATCAAAGAATCAAGAATTATGTTATTTATACTTATGTTTTTCCTCCATATATATATGTTATAATTTGGGCAATAGATGGATCAAATAGATGGATCAAAGAATCAAGAATTACATTTTTTATATTTATGTTTTTCCTCTACATATATGTTATAATCTGGATTTTCTAAAAAAAAAATTAGATGCTTGAATAGTATGTTTTAGAATTTGTTGTTCTTAGAATTTATATCATTTTCATTTATAATTTTTATAAAATTTTCTAATAGATCCTTCTTGCTAATGTAAAATGGAATGGGAAGAATTTTAAGAAATGATTCGTGTAATCTTTCAATAAATGATTTCAATAATATTTGAACATTTAAATAATCATGTGGTCTTAATTTATACAATTGAGGAATTCTTTATGTCTTTAAACATCCATGTTTTTATGAAGTAGATCCCAAAGAAATAGTAGTCCTTAAACGACTCATATATTTAATCACGTGTACTTGTAATCTTTGCTCAATAAAATTTGAATTTCCTACATTTTTCAAATTCCACGGTTAGTTGAAACCATTCTCTTCCCTAATCTCTTCCACGTCCACTAAATAGATCGTCCCAAAAGAAAATAAAATATGGAAGCATATGTCTACATGACATATGCTTCCCAAAGGGCCAGTCTACCGCCACATATGGAAGCATATGTCTTCATGACATATGTCTACATGACATTGTTATGTAGAAAGGAACTGATCTCGAAATAACAATTTTATCGTAGAAAAATAGACACGATAATCAACAATTTTACGATAGAGAATTAGACCCAATAATGCATATTTGTCTCTGAAATAAAATAGATACTAAAGTTATGGCAATGCTTAAAACTTGTCTAAGATGATAAAAATGATCCCTTTTAGGATATTTATCTAGATTTGCTCGAGTGGCTACAAGTGTGTGGAAGAGGTGCTCACCAAGGTTTTCGCACATGTGGATGATGACCTTTTGTTACCTATGTGGGAAACCTGATAATTCATCTAGTCCCTATTCGTAAGGTAAGTTGATGGCTTCGAACCTAGAGACTCTCATATTTTAATCTAGGGCATTTGTTACAAATGTTTTCAATAGTCTAACCACCTTTACTCAAGGATGACTTTCCTAATGAGTCAATGGTGATAGATCACTTCACCTCTTCAAAATAGAAGCTTGACCTAGGAAATTAGTAGAAATTGTAGAGTTTTTACATGAAGGGAATTCCAACTTGTATAATTAGCTCATTCGCCATTTCTCTCTAATTGCATATATATGAGACTATGTTGATTAAAAAGTTGAAGAAAACGAAATAAGTAGTATATGTCATATATTTTGTTCATAGTAAGTTCATTGTTGTTGGGGCCATGGATATCTTCCATTTTTGTTTCAATTTCGCAATAAAAAAGTTTGGATACAACTAACATATTTACCAGGTTGTGTATGAATAAGGGCTCTACCAAGTAGGGAGAACTTTCAAACACGAAAATCAAGGCCATGGACCCACTTCTCATCAGTTCTAGTCTAGGGACATGATTTCCAACGTATCACACCTAGATGCATCTATGGTGGCCTTTCTATCAGGAAGCATCTATGATTCTCCATGGTGCTATATCTCTCTTACAACCTCCATACCTTGAATCTTATGGAATCTCTAAAGTCTACATATGTATATAAACACCACCCTTAAGAGATGTAGGATGCAACTAGTTGGAAATATCAGGTTTATTGCACATATTGGAAATCTCAGGATGCTTGCACAAATTGGAGGTGTTCTCTACTCCAACAAGTGGATCACATGCCCATGCAAAATGACAGATCATAGGACACATGGTAGATATCCCCCTCAAGTTGTTCTAAGATGGTACTAACACTTACAGGTGGGCTTTGACTAACAATTATAAGAGGGTGATTCAATGTGCTTATGTTGTTATCGATATTTCCACCATCGCTTGAACAATAAGACTTCAATTCTATTATCCAATAAAAAAAAAAACAAGTATAAATAGGTTGAAATATTAAGGCTTCTTTGAAACTTTGGGTTTAAATGTGTATATGAAATCATGAAGTATAAAATGCTTTTGAAACCTTGGTTATATCTAAATATGAGATTCGTCAAAGATGAACTAATATGTGGTCAATAGAATCGAAGCTTAAGTGCCTATAGAATCGTTGTTATAGAAATTGTCTACTTTTGATGTGTATACTCTTGAGATAGGACGATTGATCTTTTTATATGGGAAGAAATGAAAACATCTGTCATTTTTATTAAAGTTGTGTGATTGTTTATATTGAGTTCAAAGGTTTAAGGAGATGAATAACTTATGTGAAAATGAATAATTTTAAATATAAATTTAATAATAAATTGATTTTATTTAGTTTTGAAAACAACTTATGTGAAAATGAATAATTTTAAATATAAATTTAATAATAAATTATTTTTATTTAGTTTTGAAAATTTTAATGATTTAAAATTGATTTATTAAATTGAAAAGATTAATTTCATAAGATATCAACGAAATCAAATTTAACTAAATCAATGATGATTGTGCTTTGATAAGAAACACAAAAACTTCAAATAACATTAACCTTAATTATTATGAGCAGTTTGATTGATAAGGGGGTGAAAAGTAATAAACTATAAGACATAAATACTTGACAGGTTTGACTTTTAAATACATTATTCTAATTGATAGTAGATTCATCGAATAGGTAGCAATTTGGACACTTAATAAGAATTATGCACCCTCAAAATATCTGATTGTTAGTATATGAATTAAGACAAAATAACATAAGACTGGTAAATGTTTTAAAAGAGATTTTTCATTAGAATATTGCAAAGGTTACTTGATAGGTTTGACTTTTAAGTACATTATTCTAATTGGTAGTAGATTCATAAAATAGGTAGCAATTTGGACACTTAATAAGAATTATGCACAATATGTGATTGTTAGTATATGCATTTAGACAAAATAACATAAGGGTGTTAAATATTTTAAAAGAGATCATTTCATTTTAACGTTGCAAAGATATTATAAAGGCTTAGTGAATGTAAGCCCTAACCTTGGCATAAAATAGTAACAATATGGATAAGACCTAATCATCGTGAGGATAGAAGTTGAATCTAAGCATTTTTAGAAATGTCAATTTATGTTTTTAGCAGAAGATTTACCAATTTCAAGAATGATAACTAAATGTTGATTTTCTAAGGGTGTTATTTTCATTAATGCCAATGGATTTCATGCTTAAATAGAATTATGTGAATCTATTAAGGTGTGACTGCAAGTTGGGAATGTGGTAAAGTTATTTTAGACTTCATATACCTAGGAAACACATGAATGCAAAAGTGAATAATCTTGAATGTTAGGTTTAGAGTTTTGAATGTAAATGTTAATGGCAATCAATTGTGGTATTTTCTGGATGATAATGGTGCTTTGCTAATGATGAGGAAGATTAATTGGATTAAAAATGATTGGTTGACAAGGATATTGATACATATTTGGTACTTCAATATTTAATGCTAGTTATTATAAAGGTTGCAAATGATTGATCTCACAACAATGATTGTTTTTTATAATTGCGAATGACTTTTCATAATAGTTGATAAAGATCAATCTGACCATATGCTTGGCCCAAGATTTTACCAATCTCCTTGCTCTTGTGGGAAATCTTACATAGGTCAAACTAGTAGAACCTTTAAATTTTGAATTAAAGAGCATATAGTTGATACCACCTATAATTGAATCTCCAAATCAACTATCGTTGAACACTCTTTTCTTTTCATAATAGTTGATAAAGATCAATCTGACCATATGCTTGGCCCAAGATTTTACCAATCTCCTTGCTCTTGTGGGAAATCTTACATAGGTCAAACTAGTAGAACCTTTAAATTTTGAATTAAAGAGCATATAGTTGATACCACCTATAATTGAATCTCCAAATCAACTATCGTTGAACACTCTTTTAATTCCAAGCACCTTATTTTCTTTGACTGAACTAAAATTTTAGCCTCAGCCTCTCATTACTCCTCTCGTCTCATTTGAGAATCCCTTGAAATTGAAAAACATCCTAATAAATTTAATCATGAATATGGCTACAACCTTAGCCAATCCTGAAATCCCACCATTCATAAACTTGACCATTAGGTTTCATCCTTTTAGTTCTTAGTTTCTTGAATGTATCTAGCCTCCCCCCTTCTCCTTTTATTTAGTTTATTTTTTTTTTCTCTGATGATGCCCCTCCTTACATCATTTATCTTCATCTCTTTGAAATCTTTTCACCTTTTAACCTAACCACTTCTTTTAATTTTATTATTTTCCCTTCTTTAAACAAATCCTTTGTTATGTATTATTATCTCACATTAAATACTTTAAATCCTTTTACTTTATTTTAACTGATACCATTATTATCTCTCACCTAATTAAAGAATTCCCCACACTTCCCCCCTTTTTAACTTATTACTTAAATGACTATTTTTAATTCTTTAATATTTTATTATTCTCATTCTTATTTTTCAACTCTATTTTTAATTCTTTAATATTTTATTATTCTCATTCTTATTTTTCAACTAATCTCAACAACTACTTTTATTACCTTATTCATTATCATTTTAACTTATTACTTAAATTTCTATTTTTAATTCTTTAATATTTTATTATTCTCATTCTTATTTTTCAACTAATCTCAACAACTACTTTTATTACCTTATTCATTATCATTTTGATTCTTTCTAATCACCTCTATTAAATACTATATCTCAATATCCTATTGCTTTATCTCCTAATCTCAATGACTACTTCCCATATTTTATTCATTTATATTCATTACCCTCACTCATTCCTTTCTCTATTAAATATTATATCTCAATACCCTATTACTTTATGTCCTAATCTCAATGGTTGCTTCCCATATTTTATTCATTTCTATTCATTACCCACACTCTTTCCCTTAAGGATTATTTATCACTCTTTCCAACATACTAGCCTCTTATGTCCCTAATGATGGGTGGAGTGTCCACTTGAAATGTTGGATGTTTTAAAACCTCATACATAGTTTTTATCCAAAAAATTATCTAGCATTGCAAATAACTTATTTGATTATGGATTGTGGGATGATCTTAGGTGTCCTAAACAACTAAATATGCATCTTGCCTACTTTAGGGATATATGATTAATTTTGGATTCTACTTAATACCCAACTTGTTTTCTTCATACTTAGTTGATGATATTCCTTGCTCAATAGAATAATACTTGAATAATGGTGAAAATGACTATTCAAGGTGATACTTTGATTCTTAAAACAAGAATTATAATTAGAATGATTGTGTAACACAACTTGGTTGTTACTCAGTAATGTGAGATGATATAGGGAATGATGGATAGTAGTCAAATAGTTATGGGATATGGTTGAGGATTATTGAATTTGTTTAAATGAATGTACATGCGCACCTTAATGGGATATTGTTTTCTTAATGTATGATTTTGTGGATGATTCCCAAACTATAACAAATGGATACTGGACTAATGTTGTCCAATTCTATCATGCTAAAACAATTTTATTTTCTTAGGCAACTAGTTCTCTTGGTAGCATGTTGGAGTGTTGTGTAATAATGATTTCTATATATTTAATTAATTTCAGAGCTTGAGTATTGTGATGGATGGAAATCACTTGATGAATTAGGTTTGATTTATGAATGAAAAATGAGCCATTGGTTTGAATAATTGAGAGAAGAATGAATTTATGAAATGACATCTATTTTCATAATATGTGTGTAATTATTTCACTTGACTAACTTATGAAGTAAGAATTGAAAATATGTTTGCATTGATAAACTTAAAAGAAACAAAACACTTGATGATTTATGGAACTTATGAAACCTAGTAGGATTCTTGGGATGATTAGGAAGATGTTAATTTATGGAGGAGAACATAATACCCTTATAGATCATGTTATACTTTGTTTTTCTTGGTTAATAAATGTTTCCTTATGAGTATTCCCTCATGATGTCAAGATTGATGGCTAAGGAAGACATAAGTACTAGGCACTGAGATTGCCTTTTTACTTTCACTATAACTTTGAGATGAAATTTCCTAAAGGGTGGGTGTGTGTAATGCATGAATTGTTATATCCTTCATTGATATTAACTTTGGCCTTGGAGTATGATTAATATATTGTTCAATTTATTTCAACCCATAGTTGATTGTACTTTTCAAAGGAAATGTGTGAGCACATAGATATCCGTGACTCGTGGTTATGCGATATGTGATTACGACTGAAGTATGGTTACATTGCATTGAGATTCTTTATGTAGATATTGAATGAATTAATATTTTTCTGAGTAAAATCATGAATCTGGGTAACACTTTCGTGAGAATTGGGTCACGAAAATTGCTAATGGCACTTTTTTTGGTCAAACTCTTGAATTTTCCGACCGAAATGTTTTTTCGGCCGAAATTAAATATAACAACGCCCTTGAAAAATCTAACAAAAAATTTAAATCTAATAATAATTTTCCTTTAAAACTAACTTTCAGCCGAAAAATACTAAATTTCGGCTGAACTATTAGTTCGATCAAAAACTTGTAACTATGGCACTTTTCAGAAAAGTATGTGTTCACTTTAGCTTACTCCAACTTGGGGAGGAGTAGACTCCTTAAAATACTTAGTCTGGTTTCGGAACTAGTACCAACATTTTCATAATTGAATCTACTTTCATTTGATACAATTTGTATTCAATTTAATTGTTTTTTATTAATTTTAGTTGATTTTATAAAAATATGTTTGCATATTGTTTTTAGATGACATAATGATTCAGTAAAATAAAAAATCAATATCTACAAAAATACACGGTCGAAAATTATGGAATTTTTTTATTATGGAACCTTTCACTGTCCTCTTCAAAAGGGTACTTTTAGATTTTACTTTTAAATAAAAATCAAGGCAAATACATGGTGTCAATCTAATCATGTTTAAAATCTGCAACTTTTTCAGATTGGTCAAATTCAAAAAATTGTAGTGATTATAATATTCATATGTTGTCTTCAAAACTATAGCCATACTTTAATAGAGTTTGTTTAGATTGTTGTAGTATATTTCTTTTTTCATAAACAAAAGCTTAATAATGAGTAAATTGGTGTCAACAAACATAACTCATTATCAATGCCTAAATTGGTGTCAACAAACATAACTCATTATCAATGCCTTCATTTTTAAGGAACATATTGTCAAACAATCACTAAATTGACATATCAAATTTCCATAAAAAAATTTAAAAAAAAATCAATAGAAAGCTAGCAAAATTCATGACAAGTTTTGGTTTTACTGTAAAGTGAAATTCAAAATTAAAAAAAAAAAATGCTTTTGTTTACCGAAAGTTGAAAAACTTCTGAAAATATATTTTATTTTCTCAAAAAACAAGGAAAATAGACACCCAGATTCATGATTTTATCATTCCATACTTTACTATAGTGCCCCATTTTTTTCATTCATTACTCATGACTTGTGAACCTAGCATGAACTAACCCATATATTACATTTTCCATGATATTACTTTATGAGACTTGATTTTATTGAAACATTAGATGGTGTGTCTGTGATTGTATTTTCATATATCGTTGACAAAGGTTTATCCTTATCAATTGTTATTTTCAATAAATATGTATGTCATGAGATGTTTGTATTTGTGATGATTTTGGCTTATATGATGATGATGGTGGTGGTGGTGGTGGTGATTAACGTCCACTAAGACCAAATTGTTCTATCAAACCTTAAGAAGGTAAGGAACTACTTGGAATTATTTAGAGTTTTATTTTGTGCTCGAAAAGAATTAAGAAAAGTGTTCTAATATCACCATAGTTTTGTTGATTTAAAAGGTCATGAAGGTTGGTAGTCTGAAAAATCTTTTGAAATTGAGATCTAATATGGGTATATGTCGGGCATTCTAAGAGGAATTTCTTTTCATCTTAAACCCTCTTATAATCACAAAGGTGACAGACTCTTTCATCCCATAGTGTTTTGGGAATTGACCAATGTTCAGTTTCATTATGGAGCTCATGAAAAATATTTCTTATTTTAGAAATCTTTATTTTCTTCTTTACATTTGTCAAAATAGAGAGATAATTTTGATGTTCTATATTAGGGTTGATTACCTCATACTATCTTAATTTATTTTTCCCGCCAACTCTTTATTGCACCACATTTTCTCCTTAAATTTTGATGTAATAATATTTTTAATATTATCCTTATTCTACAATATGATCTCTTCATTTAGCATGAACATCAATTGTTTATTTATAAAGATACATCTTAACTATGGATATAATAAGCATTGATAGGGATCAAAATAAATATATACATAATTCTCTTAGTTCTTAAAAGATCTATGGTTAATATGAGTCGATGATAGTTTATTTTATTATAGAGTTTTAGAATTATTAGGATCCCTTTTTTAGTTTTTTCATTATTATGGTCATTTTTTTTTCATTTTTATAGGCTTCAAGATTCTTTCAATGTAGTTTTTAATGTTATAGACATGACACATCTACCTTGGTTGTAGATACACCTTAGTACTCTTGGTGCAAGAAGAGTGTATGCAATGCAGGGATGGAATACTACTTATGTTTCCATAATGTTTTGATTTTAGAAATAATAATGTATAGATTATGCTAATGAACATGATATTGTAATGTCCCCCACCTCTTGATAAAGAGGTATTGAAGAGACTCAGTG
>CBVK0100437381.1:0-11754 GCA_900067695.1 Picea abies | reverse complement strand
CCCATCCAACCAATGATATCAATATAATTAGCCATGAATAATGAAATTCTTATCCTAGATCCTACGCATCCTTGCAATCCTCCAAAAACAAGTTTAGGAGATATGGGGCCCAACTAAGTAGACTCCCCTTTGCACACTACGTGGATGCTGCTATTACTCCTGCTGGGGCTTCCTCTTTGCAACACTTTCTCAACAGTTTACAAGCCATCAATTTTTTCACAAAATTAGTTTCTAGTTCATTTATCTATCTATTAACCATACCCTTGGATCCTTTGTCAGTCCCATATTTGTTCTTTATCTCATATGCCAGGGATTTTTCTTTAGTTTTTTCATCCATGTACTCCTATGGTTTTGCTCCATCTGTTGGTAATCCCGTGATTTCTACAATTAATTCCACATCTATGGATACAAGCCTATCCATCCATAAGATTCCTTCATGTACCAGTTCCAGTGGTTGTTTGACACATGCATTTACATCTTTTCCTCTCCCAAAGTGAGGAATCTTCAACAGGTTCATGATTCTTGTGTTATATAGCCCTGCAACCCACTATTTTGGCTCCAGAATGGGATCTCCTGATGGACCCTCTCCTTTACTTTCCATGTACACTTGTTGCGAGGGCTTAGGAAACT
This sequence comes from Picea abies, assembly GCA_900067695.1. Classification (NCBI taxonomy): domain Eukaryota; kingdom Viridiplantae; phylum Streptophyta; class Pinopsida; order Pinales; family Pinaceae; genus Picea; species Picea abies. The sequence goes on along the minus strand of CBVK0100437381.1, from coordinate 11,124 downwards.
TCCCCCTATCTGCAACATCATGGTCAACATACTTCAACTTATTCACACAACCTAACATGTCATCCAATGCTTTGACTCCTTCGGGTATTTGGGATAGTGATAGTGTTAGTTCCTTTTCCTTTCTCGGTGTTCTTGGCGTGACATGTTTTTCCCTAGTCTTCTTATTTCCTATTGATGGCTCTGTCACTTCCACTGGATTCCCTTCATCACCTTCTTCAGTGTCTGATTTTTTCTGGTTTGTAACATCCTCAATTTGGACATAGTCCTTTGACTGTTGCGCTGGTTCGACTACATAATGTTGTACTTCATCTGACTCTATCCATTCATCATCTTACTCTTTCAGTTGTATCTATGATTTTCTTATGCCTAATCCAATTTGTTGCATGGGTTTTTTCTCTGTGCTATGGTTTTGTGTTTCACCCTGTCGATCGATATACATTTTCTCTGTCGCTGGAATTTGTTGTTCCTACTCCTCTACAATAGTGGGACTAATCGACTCGATTACTGGGGAAGGAATGGTGTCAACATCCACCACTCCTTCAGGATGAATTGAGTTTTCTCCATTGGCTGTTGCATCATGCGGAGACCTCGCGATACTTTGTGTTTTCCTTGTGACCCAGCTGGGAGCTCCAATCTTTGATGGCACCATTTTTCTAAATATGGATGGGTTTCTCAGAATCATAACTGGATACCTCAGAATCACTTGCTCACATTTAAATTTTAGACCTTGGCTCTTGGTTACAGAAATTCACAATGAGTCTTCTCAGTTCACCTTTTATGCTTTTATAGGTCATGCCATAAATGCTCTAGCACGCCGCTTTTTTCGATCATCATTTTTTCCTTTTCCGACCATTTTATGTATCGTCATGCTACATTTTCTGTATGGTCCCATTTCTCTGGCGAGTAGTGTATTCATGTTGTTTCATACCAATCTATATCTACTGCGCGTTGTACTCTTTAGTTGCATATTTAACACTTATCCATCTACTACATCTTTTTGTATTTTTCTTATTTTTCCATTTTTTTTCTTTATTTTATTATTTTCTTTTTAGCTCCTACTATATACACTATGTACAATTGTAATTGTCTGCGCTGCATATACTAAGGGTTATTGGGTTGACTTTCCCTATACATTTTTAGTCAACTTCCATTAACCAATCCTTGAATCTCTTTTCCTACTAGATCATGCAATTGTACAACACCTCCATCTATGATAGATTTTATCTCATATGGCCCTAGCCAATGCATCCTAAATTTCCCTGGGTGTTGTAAGTACTTGTTGTCATAGAGGAGAACCATATCTCCTTCCTTGAAGTTTTTATTATTAATGTGTCTATCATGCCAAGATTTTTCTTTGTCTTTCTGTACTTCCTGATAGAAACCAGCCATAATCATGTCCTCTTCTAGTTCCATGATTTGAGACAATCTTTCTTCAGTTGCACCTCTTTTTTCCATGTTTGTAATGGCTGCAATGCGCAAATTAGGTATCAAATATTCCAAAGGGACTACCACTTCTTGACCATACACTAATCTGAAAGGTGTCTGTCCTGTGAGTTTCTTGTATGTGGTTCTATAGGCCCATAATTCTGTTGGTATCTTCAAGTCCAAATCATATGTGTTTACAATGCAAATTTTAGTTAGGGCATTTTCCAATATTTTATTAAATGCTTCCACTGTTCCATTAGCCTAAGGATGGTATGGAGTGCTCTTCTAATAGTGTACTTCAAATTATTCAGTCATTGCCCGAATGGTATTATTGATAAAATGAGTTCCCTGATCACTCATCAGAATTCTAGGGCATCCAAATCTTTTAATTACTTGTTCAAACATGAAGTGTGCTACAGTTTCCACACTGCAATATTTTACTATTGTTGCTTCAACCCATCTAGTTAAATATCATTTCGTTGTAATCATGTACCTTACTCCTGATCTTCTAGTTGGTGGGTTGATTGGTCCTACAAAGTCAATTTCCCATTTGTCAAACACTTTAAGAGTTACTTGAGGTTTTAAGGGAATCTCATCCCTCCTAGATGGCTTTCCTACCCTTTGACAGACATCACAAGTCTGGAAATACTCCTTTGTGTCGTTAGAAATTATTGGCCACCATAGTCTTACATGTAACATCGTCTGCGCAGTGGCTTTTCCTGCATAATGTCCTCCAATTATTCCTTCATGTGTTTCTACTAAGATGATAGGATGTTCATGTTCCATGACACATCTCCTTATAATTTTATCTACACCTAGATTATACAAGTGTCATGCAATAAGTTGGTAATATGCAGCTCTACCCACCAAATTCTTCTTATGCGCAGTGTTGTATTCCATTGGGGAAAATCTTGTACTAAAAAATTCAATGATATCAGGAAAGTATTCATCATCAATATGCATTGAAAAGAGTTGTGCATCAGGAAAATTTTTGTCCAAGCTTCTTGGTTCCTCTCCATTAGTTATCCTAGACAGATGATCTGGCCATGTATTCAGTCTTCCAAGTTTCACTACTACTTCAAAATCAAACTCTTGAAATAACAAAAACCATGTACATATTCTCCCCCCCAACATTGGCTTGTTGACCAGGTATCTAAGAGCAGAGTGATCTATGAACATCTTAAAATGTTGGACTAATAAATAATGTCTAAACTTTTGTAATGCATATACCATATCCAAACCTTCTCTCTGTTGTATTATAATTTTTTTCTGACTCTAACAGTTTCCTACTTGCAAATGCTATTGGGTGATCTATATCACCTTCTCATGGATGTGTTAATACTACTCCAAGTGCTATTGAAGAGGCATCCACATGAACATGGAACTCTTTTTACCAATATGGAAACACCAGAATTGATGATGTCACCATTTTCTCTTTTAAGATGTCCAAACTTTGTTGGCACTCATCATTCACCATTTTCTCTTTTAAGATGTCCAAACTTTGTTGGCACTCATCATTCCACTGAAACATGATATCCTTCTTTAACAGTTTTTCCATGGGCGCAGTAATATGTGTGTAGCTCTTTATGAACTTTATATAGTATCTTGTATGACTTAGTGTAGCTCTTAATTGATGCACTAACTTAGGTGGTGGTAAATTAGAAATGACAACAATCTTTGCAGGGTCAACCTACAGACCTTGTTTACAAACCTCATGCCCTAGAAAAATTCCAAATGGTGCGTTGAATACACATTTCTTAATATTCAAAGAGATTTGAAATTGTCTACACCTGTTTAGCATTAATATTAAAACTTCAACATGATCTTTTAATAGGAAAAATATCGTCCAATCATCCAGATAAACCTCTAAACATTTATGTGTAAAATATTTAAATGCAACTGCCACTACTCTTGAAAAGATAGTAGGGGATTTTTTCAATCCAAAATGGAATCATTGTGTATTGATATGACCATCATTCTGTAGCAAATTTAGACTTATGACAATCCTCTGGTGCTATTATGATTTTGTGATACCCTAAAAATCCATCAGTAAATGAGTATGTTTCTTGTCCCCCTACATTTTCCAATACCTAATCTGTAAATGGAGTAGGGAAGGGATCATGGAGGTATGCATCATTCAAATTACTCAAGTCTACATAGATCCTTATCCCCCCTTTCTCTTTGTCCTGAACTACCATAGGGATAATCCACTTAGATTCTTCAACAGGTTCTATTATACCAACCTCTAACATTTTATCAATATTTGCCTTAAATTTCTATTTATATATTGGATTCAGCTTATATGGTCTTAGTCTTATTGGTCTGACATCTAGTCGTAAATGAATTTTCATTTCTCCAAGTTCTCTTGCTATCCCTTTCATTTATGAAAACGTTGCTGGAAATAGATCAATATATTCGCACAATAATTTTTGTATTATTTCTACTGTCTAGTAACTTGTCCGAATAGTCACCAATACTTGAAATTTTTGGATTCTCTTCTGTTCCAATATTTACCTTCTTTATATTCAATGATGCAACAAATTCTTCTAACTATAATTGTTGGCCTTCTACTTCTCTTTCCCCTTCCACTTCTGTTATCTGAATATCGTGTAGGTTTTCTTCTGCGACGTGGTAACAATGTAACAACTGTCTGACTGTACATCGATTCTTATTATGATAAGATGTTACAATTTCAACTTCACGTTCATCAAAATATTTTCTTTTATCAACTTCAGTGTTGCATCCATCACTGGATTCTCATGTTCAAATGCAAAGGTGATCACAAAGTTTTGTTGCAAATATTTCCAATTTTCAGTTCCTTTTTGCGGTTCCATTTATGTATACCAATTTCTTGGTATGTCTTCCAATGTATGGATAAAGTGATGTGGCCATTATTCGAGTTATACTAACCTCCATTGGGTTATTCATTTGTCTACATGTTCTATAGGATGTCCTCTTCCATCATATTTCTCCATGTGTTTATTCTCCTATTCTGTGCCAAATCTGATGCACAGTAATCTTTTGCATTGATACCAATCATGGATATTTTCTTTGTGAGTACCCCACCAATGTGTAGGTGTTTCTTTCAAGGAAATATCTAAAAACAATAACCTTTGACTTTCCAGGACTTCTAACGCAAACTTTGTTAAGAATTCTTCCAAACCATTTGTACCATAAAAATTTGGAAGTTCTCTTACCTCTGTGCCAACACATCTTAGTGCATGCATCATTCTTACACATCTTCTTGTAGATATCTCATGTAAGTGTTGTTTCCAATTCTCCATTCAAGTGTCAGAATATGAAGCATAAGAACTTATGCTTCTCCAGCTAAGCATTCCATATTATATTGGATTAATGTAATCTTCCTCATGCATGGTTTTTCTATATAATTGATTTATCTCTTTTGTGATGAAGTTCTATGTCGTTGGTTCAACATAACTTCCACCTTCTTAAGGATCTAATGGTATTATGACTCTATATTCTCCTTATTCAAAAATCATTTTCTTGGTCTTCAAGTTTATGATAGCTTGATTGTCAAATGACCAATCCAATCCCAACAATGTTGGACAAGGTGTAGTACTATCCACTATATCAATTACCTCAAAAATTTCCATGGTATGCACACCATCTAAACCCACTAGTATGCCTTTCAATCGACCAATTGGTATTACTCTATGTTGGTTTGCTAGTTTCAATTGAAAAGGTGAATATCCCAGTGTAGGTTCCCCCATGCATTCCCATGTTTTCTTTGAAAGAACATTTACCTCATATCCAAAATCTAATATGATGTCACCCATGTTAAAGTCTCCAATATTTGCATTTAGTCTGAACTTTTTATTTTTTCTTGTCTTCCTATGGAGATGATTTATTGTCTTTTGTTCTAGTTTCATCTCTTCTTCAGGATTGCATTTTCCTAACAAACTTTGTAATGCTTGCATAAATGTTTGATCATGTTGATATTATGCTAGTTGTGGGAGGTATTAACCTCCATATGTAACCTTTGACTAGAATAGAATATTATGGAAGCAAGAGAAACCCTAAACAGATGTGTGAAAACATTGAAAAGAGTTGTGCATCAGGAAAATTGTCATCCAAGCTTCTTGGTTCCTCTCCATTAGTTATCCTAGACAGATGATCTGGCCATGCATCCAGTATTCCAAGTTTCACTACTACTTCAAAATCAAACTATTGAAATAACAAAAACCATGTACATATTCTCCCCCACAACACTGGCTTGTTGACCAGGTATCTAAGAACAGAGTGATCTATGAAGATCTTAAAATGTTGGACTAATAAATAATGTCTGAACTTTTGTAATGCATATACCATATCCAAACCTTCACTTTGTTGTATTATAATTTTGTTCTGACTCTGACAGTTTCCTACTTGCAAATGTTGTTGGGTGATCTATATCACCTTCTCATGGATGTGTTAATACTGCTCCAAGTTCTATTGAAGAGACATCCACATGAACATGGAACTCTTTTTACCAATATGGAAACACTAGAATTAGTGTTGTCACCATTTTCTCTTTTAAGATGTCCAAACTTTGTTGGCCCTCATCATTCCACTGAAACTTGATATCCTTCTTTAACAGTTTTTTCCATGGGCGCAGTAATATGTGCGTAGCTCTTTATGAACTTTCTATAGTATCTTGTATGACTTAGTGTAGCTCTTAATTGACACACTAACTTAGGTGGTGGTAAATTAGAAATGACAACAATCTTTGCAGGGTCAACCTACAGACCTTGTTTACAAACTACATGCCCTAGAAAAATTCCAAATGGTGCATTGAATACACATTTCTTAATATTCAAAGAGATTTGACATTGTCTACACCTGTTTAGCATTAATATTAAAAATTCAACATGATCTTTTAATAGGAAAAATATCGTCCAATCATCCAGATAAACCTCTAAACATTTATGTATAAAATATTTAACGTCCAATCATCCAGATAAACCTCTAAACATTTATGTATAAAATATTTAAATGCAACTGCCACTACTCTTGAAAAGATAGCAGGGGATTTTTTCAATCCAAAATGGAATCATTGTGTATTGATATGAACAGCATTCTGTAGAAAATTTAGTCTTATGACAATCCTCTGGTGCTATTATGATTTTGTGATACCCTGAAAATCCATCAGTGAATGAGTATGTTTCTTGTCCTCCTACATTTTCCAATACCTAATCTGTAAATGGAGTGGGGAAGGGATCATGCAGGCATGCATCATTCAAATTACTCAAATCTACATAGATCCTTATCCCCCCTTTCTCTTTGTCCTGAACTACCATAGGGATAATCCACTCAGATTCTTCAACAGGTTCTATTATACCAACCTCTAACATTTTATCAATCTGTGCCTTAAATTTCTATTTATATATTGGATTCAGCCTATATGGTCTTAGTCTTATTGGTCTAACATCTAGTCGTAAATGAATCTTCATTTCTCCAAGTTCTTCTGCTACCCCTTTCATTTATGAAAACGTTGTTGGAAATAGATCAATATATTCGCACAATAATTTTTTTATTATTTCTATTGTCTAGTAACTTGTCCCAATAGTCACCAATACTTGAAATCTTTGGATTCCCTTCTGTTTCAATATTTACCTTCTTTATATTCAATGATACAACAAATTCTTTTGACTGTAACTGTGGGCCTTCTATTTCTATTTCTCCTTCAACTTTTTTTATCTGAATATCATGTAGGTTTTCTTCTGCTGGGTCATCTTCTGCGACATGGTAACAATGTAACAACTGTCTGACTGTACATCAATTCTGATTCTGATAAGATGTTACAACTTCAACTTCAGGTTTGTCAAAATATTTTCTTTTATCAACTTCAGTGTTGCATCCATCACTGGATTCTCATGTTCAAATGCAAAGGTGATCACAAAGTTCTATCCATCACTGGATTCTCATGTTCAAATGCAAAGGTGATCACAAAGTTCTCCTGCAAATATTTCCAATTTTCAGTTCCTTTGTGCAGTTCCATTTATGTATACCAATTTCTTGGTATGCCTTCCAATGTATGGATAAAGTGATGTGGCCATTCTTCGAGTCATACTAATCTCCAATGGGTTATGCATTTGTCTACATGTTCTCTAGGATGTCCTCTTCCATCATATTTCTCCATGTGTTTATTCTCCTGTTCTGTGCCAAATTTGATGCACAGTAATCTTTTGCATTGATACCAGTCATGGATATTTTCTTTGTGAGTAGCCCACCAACGTGTAGGTGTTTCTTTCAAGGAAATATCTAAAACCAATAACCTTTGACTTTTCAGGACTTCTAACTCAAACTTTGTTAAGAATTCTTCCAAATCATTTTTACCATAAAAACTTGGAGGTTCTCTTACCTCTGTGCCAACACATCTTAGTGCGTGCATCATTCTTACACATCTTCTGGTAGATATCTCATGTAAATGTTGTTTCCAATTCTCCATTCATGTGTTAGAATATGAATCATAAGAGCTGATGCTTCTCTAGCTAAGCATTTCATATTATATTGGATTAATGTAATCTTCCTCGTGTGCGGTTTTTCTATATAATTGATTTATCTCTTCTGTGATGAAGTTCTATGTTGTTATTTCAGCATATCTTCCACCTTCTTAAGTATCTAATGGTACTATGATTCTATATTCTCCTAATTCAAAAATCATTTTCCTGGTCTTCAAGTTTATGATAGCTTGATTGTCAAATGACCAATCCAAACCCAACAATGTTGGATAAGGTGTAGTATTATCCACTATATCAATTACCTCAAAAATTTCCATGGTGCGCACACCATCTAAATCCACTGGTATGCCTTTCAATCGACCAATTGGTATTACTCTATGTTGGTTTACTAGTTTCAATTGAATAGGTGAATATCCCAGTGTAGGTTCCCCCATGCATTCCCATGTTTTCTTAGGAAGAACATTTACCTCATATCCCAAATCTAATATGATGTCACCCATGTTAAAGTCTCCAATATTTTCATTCAGCCTGAACTTTTTATTTTTTCTTGTCTTCCTATGGAGATGATTTATTGTCTTTTGTTCTAGTTTCATCTCTTCTTCAAGATTGCATTTTCCTAACAAAATTTGTAATGCTTGCATAAATGTTTGATCATGTTGATATTATGCTAGTTGCAGGAGGTATTAACCTCCATATGTAACCTTTGACTAGAATAGAATATTATGGAAGCAAGAGAAACCCTAAACAGATGTGTGAAAACCCTAGAAGACATGTCGGATCAACATAATATATAATATTAAGATATTATCCTACAGGAAGGCAAGTCGGCCTAGACAGGTGAAAGAACCACTATAAATAGAGGACATCTTGGCTCACTTCTTCACTCACTCACACACTCTCAGTCACCTAGAAATAATGTGCAAGTTTGGAGGAGGAGCAACAACAATTGCAGTTAGACGTTTTTCTCTTGTTTAGTCTTTTTGGTACTTTTTCTTGTGCGCTACCTTGGGAGACAATGCTCTCTCTTGGTTATCTTTTGGTTATGGTGTGGCTTTCTAGAATCATTCTTTCTGTCAGAGGTTAAGGTGCTCGAGGGTGGGTTTATGCCTATTTTTGGGTGACAATGGTGTAGCATTATATATGGTTAAACTAGCACATCAAAATTATTCTAATAGGTTATGGGACCACACCACCTTCAGGATTGTCTAACCACTTGAAGGTAGTGTGGAAATTCTTTTTTAAGCTCATTGTGGCACTAGTTGCAGCTGTAACTAGGGTTTCTGATTTTGCAGCTACAACAAACCCTAATCCAACTCTTTAGGAACCTTAAGTGAAGCCTTCGACCTAATTTCTGGATATTCTAGTGTGCCCTAGCCTAGCGCACCCTTTGATTCCCTCAATCGGAAAAAATGTCAAGTTTTAATTTTTGGGTCAAAGTAAAAGTTTGACTAGTCAAAGTCAAAGTCGTAGGTTGACTTTTGGTCAAAATTGATTTTTGTGGTCAAAGTTGAAATTTTTGGGTTTCTAGCTTGTTCTAATCATTGAAACTTTTTTTTTCTAACTCTTATTGTCAAGATGGTGTCTAGTTTCAGATTAGAAGACAAGCTTAACGATGCTACAAATTTCAAAGGTATGCACTTGTATATTCTTTTCAAGTTATATGATCCAGCAAAGCATGAGTGTGTTTGTAGGGGATGTACAAGAGACCTTGTCCAAGCAGTGAATTTAGTACATTCAGAGAAACAAACGCACCCTCCCTAGTAGTGAAGACTCCAGGTTTGATTATTTAAAAATTGATATGGCTCTAACTATTATGGCATTATTATGATCTTATACTGCATCTTGATATATTGAAGTTATGATCATTATACTAACCCCTTAATAATATAGATACAATTGTTGATCTCCTCTTTACAAGATATTCTTGTTATTATGTAAATTCTTATTGTTTATGACATGAAGTTGATCTCCTTTAGGAGATGTTCTTGGTTGCTAACCTAGACTCTAGGTAGGATATCTTCCATGGAGGATACCATATATTTTTTTTTGTTCTTGTTTCTTGTTCCAGAAAGGTTACAAGAGATAAATATGAGAGGGAGTCAGTGATCAAGAAGAAGCCAACATAGTTTTGTGACACTTTACAGAATGCTAAGGGGTGTGCAGTAGACATAAGTGTGGTTCAAGGATTCTCTCAAATAGAGGGAGTTGATTTTAGAGTTTGAGATGAAGGATCTTGAATGAATTGGAAGAGTGGATGACACCAGAGGAGATCTTCAGTGAGGAGACTAAAGAGGTTTAGAATTATGGATAGGAATTCCATGGACACACCTATGACGACATATCTGGGGAAGTTGTGTGATGGGATAAACATTTTCATTGTAGAGGAGCACCTTGTGCCAATATATGGTTGAGCCATGACTGTATTATTGGGTTACATCACAACATGCAGGTACCTATGTTGTGGCACAGATAGATATGATTGATCTCCNNNACAACATGCAGGTACCTATGTTGTGGCACAGATAGATATGATTGATCTCCAATGATGAAGTATGGCTATCAGGATATATAGTTTTTGGATTGGGAGTGCATAAGATAGATCTAGTACTTGGGGTGCTACTTCAGCTTGGGACCAAGCAAGATTTCTAGACAAGAAGGGAAGTGGATATTTGTAGCACCGAGTCATATATCATATTTAGTGACACAAGATATGAATCAGGGTGTATTTGCGAAGGATATTGCAGTACTTCATCAGAGACATGGTGCGGGAAAGAGCATTGAGGCTCCATCACTTATCCACATATGAGAAGATAGCTGACATTTTCACTAAGCCTCTGTCTGGGAAAATCTTGGAAGGAATGAAAATGTTTCCTTGGGGGAGTATTGATGATTGCAGCATCAATTCCATATTCCAAGATTGATCAGACGGACTTGATCATGTGTGAATAGGCCTATATGTAATCTTCGACATATTGAAGATTCAAGTTGTTTCCATATCTCCTATGTGTGAATTGCATTGAGCCTTGAAACTCTCATGAATAATTTTGTAGTTAACTCACGAGTAGGTGGGTAGCCTAGATAAGCTTCGGGTCGACTCTATCTCCACAAGAACAAGACTGCAGACCAGGGGAGATAGGGAACATCTACATCTAGAGTATATGTACTCTAACATAGTCTTTGACAGACTAAAGACTCGAGGTGCAATTCCACGTGTCCAATAGCATCGAGTTGAATGCAT
>CBVK0100437380.1:0-11754 GCA_900067695.1 Picea abies | reverse complement strand
AACATGGTTGTGTATCATGATTGTCGACTTTTTGAATGTCGATATGTTTCAAATGAGTCTCAACATGTGTCAATGTTGTCTTGAAAACTATGTTGTGTCGATCATGTCTTTCGACTTATGTTTAGTCGATGGTGTTTGTTGGCTTGTAAGTCAATATTGAGTACACCAAGATGCAGGAAAACGCCATGTACTTTTATGAAGTACAATATGTGACTGTTTGCTTGAAGAGAAAAAAGACTTGTTGGCATCATTTTCAGTCTTGTATAAAGTTTGTTTTCAAGATTGATGGTTTTCTTGGTTTGTGACAAGATGTCGTAGGAAAGTATTCTGCAACCATTGTAGAGCGGATTGTGTTGACGCCAAAGATTTAACAAGAAGGACTTGATTCTCAGTGGGAAGGTTGGCAGGCTTCCAAGCACAATGAGAACAATGGGTCAGTAGCAGACAGAGAACATTGGTTAAGGGACATAGCCAGTTGCAGTGCAAGGCATGTGAAGGTACCTAGGTGATTGCCAAAAATACTTTTCAAGTAGAATCAGTTGATAGAACTTGGAAGTAGAAGAGTATTGAAGCTTAGGAAGATAATAATCAGCTTTTGTGGGTCCAAAATCCTTTCAGTGCGAAGGTGTGATCAAAATCTGGACAAGGGGTCAAATTGTATCCCAAAAATCAAAGTGTTTGGAATCGCCTCAAAACGAACAGGAGGGTAGACCTCGTCGTCATGAACCCAATGCACTTCAAATGGGGTCAAACAGACATCATATGAGTGAGATATCGCGTTCTGTTCTATTTGCCAAACATGCAAAAAAGTTGTTGACTGTACAGTCCGTACAGGTTGATGTGGTAGGGGTACTACCGCACACATGGCAGGTGCTAATGTTTCAAATGATGACTTTGTAGATGCTGATGTGGAAAGAATTTAAGTGGCAGACACATGAACGTATGGGTTTAGGACATGTGGAATATTGTTGTCAAATGATATGGTACCACGTGGCCCAGGCATGGGCTGCCACGTGGCACCTTAATTATGCTGTGTAAAATTATTATTTAGTCCATGGGATTCGAACCCAGGATCTCCACACATATGAAAAGATTTGGTAGAGGCTTCCTGACCGACGCACCATGTGTTGGTTCTTGTTTTATATATGTGTTAATATAAATTTAAATTGATATATGTGTGTATTTGGGCACGGGGTCCGGGCTGGGTCTTAGCCCCAACCCCCATTTCTATGTGCCACCCATATGACCTCAACAGATATATTTTGTGCATGCATTTTTAAAATTCTTAACACCCACGTGCTCCGCCACATGTCACGACCACATTCAACATCCAAACAGTGCCTAATTTTGTGCTGGGACGTGGCCACATGGCCCCACCATGCGCCCAACACCTTTGTGATTTAGGGGCTTAGTTCACTAATGGTGCGAAAATTTTTCATGTTTTGTGAAGATGCGTGTGTGTGTTGGGTTTAGGAATGGGAAACGCCCAGAAGCTAGGTTACTCACATAGGAGGTGTGATTTGGCGAACCAAAGATAACAAGCTTGAAGGAGGAAACTAGCAGGAGGCCTAACTTCATCATTTTTCGGCCAAATGAGGTGCCGAAAAAGCCCAGCTAGGGGTTTCTGGATGTTCTGAATCCATTGGAATATCTTTAAAAGGAATTTGGAGACTTCTATTGCAGGTTTTACACCATTGAAGTTTCAGGGAGCTCTAGGGAGCTTAGGGACACCATTGATGGAGGACATGCTCAGATGAGCCCAAGTCTATTTTCTGTGACTGAATAGTCATTTTTGACTAATTTTTATGCTCTGAACACATTGGGACAGGTTGCATAGGCATTTGAGTATTTTACAGGTGTTGTTTCCACAAGTAATATCAGGGAAGCTCAAGGCCACATGTAGAAGAGGTCATGCCTGGAGGAGCCATGGCCCGTTTTCAGAGTTTTATTAGTCATTTTTGGGGTTTTTATGTATTTTGAACCCAATGGTACAATCAGTAAATCCATTGGAGTTGATAATCAACTTTTAAAATAATTTTAGACAAACTAATCCCAGAGAGCCTAGTCCATTGATGGAGGCTCAAGGAGATGTATCCCAGTTGGGGGTGAACTCTTTTATTATGTTCTTATTGTTGTGAGTTGTTGGTTATATTTTCTGCATGTTATGTTGATGTTTACTTCTTTAAACACCATTTAAACTTTTAAAGAACCTCACAGATAAACACATAAACGAAGCCTAAACTTGACACATAATTTCTCTTGCACAAATAAGACATTGAGCAAGGTCCTGAAGTTTATTTTAATGGAGTAGAGGGTGCTTGCATATCAAAACAAGTCAGCCCCGTATTTTCAGATCAGGTGGTATCAGAGCATAGTTTTTCTCATGTGATTTCCATTGATAGCTAGATATTTAGCTATTGATATTATTTTGAAAGTTTTTTATTTAAGTTTGATATCTTGCAAAGATGGAGGAAGCTTCAAACAATAAGAGTTCTCATACATCTTCATTAGCCAAGTTCTTTGACAAAGGTATGTTGAAGGAATTTGAAACCATGAGAGATATGGTGCAAGAGATGTGGGAAGATAGGAAGGATAGCATTCTCCTTCAAGAGTAGTTGATGGCCATGAAGGAGGAGAAGCACCAGCTTCTTGAAAATTTGCATGAGATGGAGACTCAATTCCATGAGGCAAAGCAAACCCTTACCAATTACATGTATGATCATGAGGTATGTAATGTTGGTTTTGATTGAAATTCCTCTCAAGATAAATGCTTTGGTGTTTTTGAAAATCACAGAAGAGGAATAGGGTCCAAGTTATTGTTAAAAATGGGCTATGAAGGTAGAGGGTTAGGCAAGCATGCACAAGGCATTGTTGAGCCTATTGTTGTTGAGGAGAGGCCCAAGTATAGGGGTCTTGGATATGAACAGAAATATGGAGCATATTCCAAAGTTGAGGAGACAAGGGAAACAATTCTAGGAACAACTTTTGTTACAAGTTCAATCCCTCAAACATGCAAAGTGTGTGTTCAAGATGAATGCAAATGTGTGAAACAAGAGAGTTGTGACAACAATGAGGACAAGAATATTTTTGTTGGTCTTCAAAAGAGAGCTAGTAACTCTTCAAATTCACCTCCTCAAGAAGGCGATAAAGGTGAATGTTCAAGGTATATTTATGCCTTTAATTTGGTTGCTTTTGATTATGTTAAGCATGGTAAATTTTCATGTAAAAATCGGAGAAAAAGTCCATGTACATATTGTGGTTTAGATAACCATCATGTTTCAAGATGTTGGAAAAGATTGACCACATTCATGAAACTTTCCAAGCAAAGGCAACTTGAAAAGAAGATGCAAAATATCTGCACTCACTACCAGAAGAGAGGTCATCTCATTGACCAATGTTGGACATTGCATCCAACCACTCATCCATAGTACGAGACACAAATAGATAAAGAGACTGAGGCAAGAATGGAAGAGGAGATTACATCATCAATGTGAGTCAAGATGATTCACAAGAAGAGGATTTTCAGAAGGAAAAGTCACCATTGAGTTGGCTTGGTAAGAAATGGTTAGATTTCTTGAGCAAGTAAGGCTTTCATTTTTCTGTTTGTAGATACAATTTTCAGCCTTATATATTCATTTTTGTTGAAAGTATGACAAGTTGCATCAGTTTATCACAACTTGTATGATTCAAGTTTGCATTTGAATGTGATTCTTTTGAAGGCATTCTTGTTGTTGCACAACTAAGCCAAGAGAATGTAAACAATGGGTATGATACTCACTTATTGCAGCCATTTATATCTTTTCATTTCAGCTCTTATGTACCCACATGTTTTTGGGTTTATGTACTTATGTTGTACTTGAAGGAGAGTTGAAGAGCTAACATGCATGAGATTTTGTATGTNGTTCATTATGAGTGACTCATGATTGTAACATGGTTGTGTATCATGAATGTTGACTTTTTCAATGTCGAAATGTTTCAAATGAGTCTAGACTTGTGTCAATGTTTTCTTGATGACTATGTTGTGTCGATCATGTCTTTCGACTTATGTTTAGTCGATGGTGTTTGTTGGAATGTAAGTCAATATTGAATACACCAAGATGCAGGAAAATGCCATGTGCTTTGATGAAGTACAATATGCGATTGTTTTCTTGAAGAGGAAAAAGACTTGTTGGCATCATTTTTAGTCTTGTATAAAGTTTGTTTTCAAGATTGATGGTTTTCTTGGTTTGTGACAAGATGCCGCAGGAAAGTATTTTGCAGCCATTATAGAGCGGATTGTGTTAACGCCAAAGATTTCACAAGAGGGACTTGATTCTCAGTGGGAAGGTTGGAAGTCTTCCAAGCACAAAGAGAACAGTGGGTCAGCAACAACTAGAGAACAGTGGTTGAGGGACATAGCCAGTTGCAGTGCAAGGCATGTCAAGGTACCCAGGTGATTGCCAAAAAGACTTTTCAAGTAGAATCAGTTGATAGAACTTGGAAGTAGAAGAGTATTGAAGCTCAAGCATATAATCATCAGCTTTTGTGGGTCCAAAATCCTTTCACTGGGAAGGTGTGATCAAAATCTGGACCAGGGGTGAAATTTTAGCCCAAAAACCAAAGTGTTCGGAATCGCATCAAAAACAATAGGAGCATAGGCCTTGTCGTCATGAACCCAACGGACTTCGAATGGGGTCAAACGAACATCAGATGAGTGAGATATCACGTTCTGTTCCATTTTCCAAATAGGCAAAAAAGTTGCTGACTATACAATCCGTACAGGCTGATGTGGTAGGGGTACGACTGCACACGTGGAAGGTGCTGACATGTCAAATGATGAATTGGTAGATGCTGATGTGGCAAGCATTTAAGTGGTAGACACATGGACATATGGGTTTAGGACACATGGCATATTATTGTCAAATGATATGGTGCCACGTGGCCTAGGCGTGGGCTGCCACATGGCACCTTGGTTATGCTGTGTAAATTTATTATGGAGTCTGCGAGATTCTAACCCATGACCTACACACATATGGAAATCTTTGGCAAAGGCTTCCCAACCAGCACACCATGTGTTGGTTCTTGTTTTATATATGTGTTAATATAAATTTAAATTGATATATGTGTGTATTTCGGCGCGGGATCCAGGTTGGGGCTTAGCCCCAGCCCCCATTTCTGTGTGCCACCCATATAACCTCTACACATATATTTTGCATGCGCGTTTTTAAAATGGCCAACACCCACACGCTCCTCCAGATGTCACGACCACGTTCAACATGCAAATGGTGCCTAATTTTGCACTGGGACATGGCCACATGGCTCCCCATACGTCCAACACCTTTATGATTTGGGGGCTTAGTTTGCTAACGGTGAGAAAATTTGGTGCGTTTTGTGGAGATGCATGTGTGTGATGGATTTAGGCACGGGTAATGCCCTGAAGCCAGGTTACTCACATAGGAGGTGGGATTTGGCGAACCAGAGACAACAAGCCTGAAGGAGGAAAATGGCAGGAGGCCTAACTTCTTCTTTTTTTGGCCAGATGAGGTGTGAAAAAGCCCAGCTAGGGGTTTTTGGATGTTCTGAATCCATTGGAATAGTTTTCAAAGGAATTTGGAGACTTCTATTGCAGTTTTTACACCACTTAAGTTTTAGGGAGCTCTAGGGAGCTTAGGGCCACCATTGATGGAGGACATGCTCAGATGAGCCCAAGGCTATTTTCTGTGACTAAATAGTCATTTTTGACTAGTTGTTATGCTCTTAACACATTTGGATAGGTTTCAAAGTCATTTGAAGACTTTTACAGGTGTTTTTTGCACAAGGAAGCTCAGGGAAGCTCAAGGCCACATGTAGAAGAGGTCATGCTCGGATGAGCCATGGCCCGTTTTCAGAGTTCTATTAGTCATTTTTGGGGTTTTTATGTATTCAGGACCCAATGGTATAGTCAGTAAATCCATTGGAGTTGATAAGAAACTTGTAAAAGAATTTTAGACAAACTAATCCTAGAGAGCCTAGTCCATTGATGGAGGCTCAAGGAGATGTAGCCCAGTTGCGAGTGAACTCCTTTATCATGTTATTATTGTTGTGATTTGATGGTTATATTTGCTGCATGTTATGTTGTTGTTTTATTTCTTTAAACACCATTTAAAATTTTAAAGAAACTCACACATAAACACATAAAAGAAGCCTAAACTTGACACATAATTTCTCTTTCACAACTAAGACATTGAGCAAGGTCCTGAAGTTTATTTTAATGGAGTAGAGGGTGCCTGCATATCAAAACAAGTCAGCCCCATATTTTCAGATCAGGTGGTATTAGAGCATAGTTTTTCTCATGTGATTTCCTTTGATAGCTAGAGATTTAGCTGTTGATATTATTGTGCATGTTTTTTGTTGAAATTTGATATCTTGCAAAGATGGAGGAAGCTTCAAACAGTAAGAGTTCTCATACATCTTCATTAGCCAAGTTGTTTGAAAAAGATATGTTGAAGTCATTTGCAACCATGAGAGATATGGTACAAGAGATGTGGGAAGATAGGAAGGAGAGCATTGTCCTTCAAGAGCAGTTGATGTCCATGAAGGAGGAGAAGCACCATCTTCTTGAAAAGTTGCATGAGATGGAGACTCAACTCCATGAGGCAAAGGAAACCCTTACCAAGTACATGCATGATCATGAGGTATGTAATGTTGGTTTTTCTTCAAATTCCTCTCAAGATAAATTTGGTGTTTTTGAAAATCACACAAGAGTAATAGGGTCCAAGTTATTGTTAAAAATGGGCTATGAAGGTAGAGGGTTAGGCAAGCATGGACAAGGTATTGTTGAGCCAATTGTTGTTGAGGAGAGGCCAAAGTATAGGGGTCTTGGATATGAATAGAAATATTGAGCATATTCCAAAGTTGAGGAGACAAGGGAAACAATTCCAAGAACAACTTTTGTTACAAGTTCAATCCCTCAAGCATACAAAGTGTGTGTTCAAGATGAATGAAAATGTGTGAAACAAGAGAGTTGTGACAGCCATGAGGACAAGAACATTTTTGTTGGTCTTCAAAAGAGAGCTAGTAACTCTTCAAATTCACCTCATTCAGAAGCTGATAAAGGTGAATGTTCAAGGTATATTCTTGCCTTTAATTCGGTTGATTTTGATTATCTTAAGCATGGTAAATTTTCATGTAAAAATGGGAGAAAAAGTCCATGTACATATTGTGGTTTAGATAACCATCATGTTTCAAAATGTTGGAAAAGATTGACCACATTCAGGAAACTTTCCAAGCAAAGGCAACTTGAAAAGAAGATGCAAAAGATTTGCACTCACTGCCAGAAGAGAGGTCATCTCATTGACCAATGTTGGACATTGCATCCAACCACTCATCCACAGCATGAGACGTAGATGGATAAAGAGACTGGCAAGAATGGAAGAGGATATTTGATCATTGATGTGAGCCAAGATGATTCACAAGAAGATGATTTTCAGCAGGAAAAGTCACCATTGAGTTGGCTTGGTAAGAAATGGTTATATTTCTTGAGCAAGTAAGGCTTTCATTTTTCTTTTTGTAGATGTAATTTGCAGCCTTATATATTCATTTCTGTTGAAAGTATGACAAGTTGCAGCAGTTTATCACAACTTGTATGATGCAAGTTTGCATGAGAATGTGATTCTTTTGAAGGCTTTCTTTTGGTTGCACAACTTCGCCATGAGAATGTAAAAGATGGGTATGATGCTCACTTATTGCAACCATTTATAGCTTTTGATTTCATCTCTTATGTACCCACATATTTTTGGGTTTATGTACTTATGTTGTACTTGAAGGAGAGTTTAAGAGATAACATGCATGAGATTTTGTATGTGTAAACAATGAACTTGGTGATAGTTCATTATGAGTGACATGGTTGTGTATCATGAATGTCGACTTTTTGAATGTTGATATGTTCCAAATGAGTCTCGACTTGTGTCGATGTTGTCTTGATGACTATGTTGTGTCGATCATGTCTTTAGACTTATGTTTAGTCGATAGTGTTTCTTGGATTGTAAGTCAATATTGGATTGTAAGTACAAGATGCGACCGCTTGCTTGAAGAGAAAAAAGACTTGTTGGCATCATTTTTAGTCTTGTATAAAGTTTGTTTTCAAGATTGATGGTTTTCTTGGTTTGTGACAAGATGTCGCAGGAAAGTATTTTGCATCCATTGTAGAGCTAATTGTGTTGATGCCAAAGAGTTCATAAGAGCAACTTGATTCTCACTTGGAAGGATGGAAGTCTTCCAAGCACAAATAGAATAGTGGGTCAGCAGCAGCCAAAGAACAGTGGTTGAGGGACATAGCCAGTTGCAGTGCAAGGCATGTCAAGGTACCCAGGTGATTGCCAAAACAAATTTTCAAGTAGAATCAGTTGATAGAACTTGGAATTTGAAGATTATCGAAGCTCAGGAAGATAATCATCAGCTTTTGTGGGTCCAAAATCCTTTCAGTGGGAAGGTGTGATCAAAATCTGGACCAGGGGTCAAATTTTAGCCCAAAAATAAAAGTGTCTGGAATCACCTCAAAACAAATAGGAGCGTAGGCCTCATCACCACAAACCCAACGCACTTCAAATGGGGTCAAATAAACATCGGATGAGTGAGATATCGCGTTCTGTTCGATTTTTCAAATGGGCAAAAAAGTTGCTAACTGTACAGTCCATACAGCCTGACGTGGCAGGTGTATGATTGCACATGTGGTAGGTGTTGACATATCAAATTCTAACTTGGCAGATGCTGATGTGGAAAGAATTTAAGTGGAAGGAACATGGACGTATGGGTTTAGGACACGCGGCATATTGTTGCAAATGATATGGTGCCACGTGGTCCAGGCGTGGGCTGCTACGTGGCACCTTGGTTATGCTATGTAAAATTATTATGGAGTCTGTGGGATTCAAACCCAGGACCTCCACACATATTCAAAGCTTTGGAAAAGGCCTCCCAACCGGTGTGCCATGCGTTGGTTCTTGTTTTATATATCTATTAATATAAATTTAAATTGATATATGTGTGTATTTGGGCATGGGGTCCCGGCTGGGGCTTAGCCCTAGCCCTCGTTTCTATGCGCCACCCATATGACCTCAACAAATATATTTTTCACGCGCATTTTTAAAATGGTCAACACCCACATGATTTTCCACATTTCACGACCACGTTCAACATGCAAACGGTGCCTAATTTTGCGTTGGGACGTGGCCACATAGCCCACCATGCGCCCAACACCTCTGTGATTCGGGGGCTTAGTTCACTAACGGTGTGACAATTTGGCACATTTTATGGATATGTGCATGTGTGCTGGGTTTATCCATGGGAAACATCCAGAAGCCAGGTTACTCACACAGGAGGTGTGATTTGGCGAACCAGAGACAACAAGATTGAAGGAGGAAAATGGCAGGAGGCCTAACTTCTTCATTTTTTGGCCAAATGAGGTGTCGAAAAAGCCCAGCTAGGGATTTTGGATGTTCTAAATCCATTGAAATAGTTTTCAAAGGAATTTGGAGACTTCTATTGTAGGTTTTACACCATTGAAGTTTCAGGGAGCTCTTGGGAGCTTAGGGCCACCATTTATGGAGGACATGCTCAGATGAGCCCAAGTCTATTTTCTGTGACTGAATAGTCATTTTTGACTAATTGTTATGCTATGAACATATTGGGACAGGTTTAAGAGGAATTTGAGGACTCTTATAGGTGTTGTTTCCACAAGGAATCTCAGGGAAGCTCAAGGCCACATGTAGGAGAGGTGATGCATGGATGAGCCATGGCCCGTTTTCAGAGTTCTTTTAGTCATTTTTGGGGTTTTTATGTATTCTGAACCCAATTGTACGGTAATTAAATCCATTGGAGTTGAGCAGCAGCTTGTAAAAGAATTTTAGACAAACTAATACCAGAGAGCCTAGTCCATTGATGGAGGCTCAAGGAGATGTAGCCCAGTTGGGGGTGAACTCCTTTATCATGTTATTATTGTTGTGAGTTGCTGGTTATACTTGTTGCATGTTATGTTGTTGTTTTATTTATTTAAACACCATTTAACCTTTTAAATAACCTCACACATAAAGACAAGAATCATAAACTTGACACATAATTTCTCTTGCACAACTAAGACATTGAGCAAGGTCCTTAAGTTTATTTTAATGGAGTAGAGGGTGCTTGCATAGCAAAACAAGTCAGCCCCTTATTTTTAGATCAGGTGGTATCAGAGCATAGTTTTTCTCATGTGATTTCCATTGATAGCTAGAGATTTAGCTGTTGATATTATTGTGCAAGTTTTGTGTTGAAGTTTGATATCTTGCAAAGATGGAGGAAGCTTCAAACAGTGAGAGTTCTCATACATATTCATTAGCCAAGTTCTTTGACAAATATATGTTGAAGGCATTTGCAACCATGAGAGATATGGTGCAAGAGATGTGGGAAGATAGGAAGGAGAGCATTGTCCTTCAAGAGTAGTTGATGGCCATGAAGGACGAGAAGCACCGGCTTCTTAAAAAGTTGAATGAGATGGAGACTCAACTCCATGAGGCAAAGGAAACCCTTACCAAGTTGCATGATCATGAGGTATGTAATGTTGGTTTTTCTTCAAATTCCTCTCAATATGAATTCTTTGGTGTTTTTTTAAATCACACAAGAGGAATAGGGTCCAAGTTATTGTTAAAAATGGGCTATGAAGGTAGAGGGTTAGGCAAGCATGCATAAGACATTGTTGAGAATATTGTTGTTGAGGAGAGGCCCAAGTATAGGGGTCTTGGATATGAACAGAAAGATGGAGCATATTCCAAAGTTGAGGAGACAACAAAAACAATTCCAAGAACAACTTTTGTTACAAGTTCAATCCCTCAAGCATGCAAAGTGTGTGTTCAAGATGAATGCAAATGTGTGAAACAAGAGAGTTGTGACATCCATGAGGACAAGAACATTTTTATTGGTATTCAAAAGAGATCTAGTAACTCTTCAAATTCACCTCCTCAAGAAGGCGATAAAGGTGAATGTTCAAGGTATATTTTTTCCTATAATTCGGTTGCTTTTGATTATGTTAAGCATGGTAAATTTTCATGTAAAAATGGGAGACAAAGTCCATGTACATATTGTGGTTTAGATAACCATCATGTTTCAAGATGTTGGAAAAGATTGACCACATTCATTAAGCTTTCCAAGCAAAGGAAACTTGAAAAGAAGATGCAAAAGATTTGCACTCACTGCCAGAAGAGAGGTCATCTCATTGACCAATGTTGGAAATTGCATCCAACCACTCATCCACAACACAAGACATAGATGGATAAAGATACTAGCAAGAATGGAAGAGGAGATTCCATCATTGATGTGAGTCAAGATGACTCGCAAGAAGAAGATTTTCAGTAGGAAAAGTCACCATTGAGTTTTCTTGGTACGAAATGGGTAGATTTCTTGAGAAAGTAAGGCTTGCATTTTTTTGTTTGTAGATGCAATTTTCAGCCTTATATATTCATTCCTGTTGAAAGTATGACAAGTTGCAGCAATTTATCACAACTTGTATGATGTAAGTTTGCATGAGAATGTGAGTCTTTTGAAGGAATTCTTGTTGTTGCACAATTTCTCCAGGAGAATGTAAAAAATGGGTATGATACTCATGTATTGCAGCCATTTATAGCTTTTCATTTCAGCTCTCTTATGTACCCACATGTTTTTGGGTTTATGTACTTATTTTGTACTTGAAGGAGAGTTGAAGAGCTAACATGCATGAGATTTTGTATGTGTAAACAATGAACTTGGTGATAGTTCATTATGAGTGAC
>CBVK0100437379.1:0-11755 GCA_900067695.1 Picea abies | reverse complement strand
CCACTGAGTCTCCTCCTCACCTCTCTAAGAGGTGGGGGACATTACATAGGAAGGTGGTAAATGGTGGGAGAGAATAAATGCAATTTTTTTATTTAAATTTATTTTTATTTGTAATATGTTATGTGAATAAATTGTGGAGGCATTGGAGACGATCCATGACCCAATATCTTCTAAGTTAGGTTGGATGAGAATCAAATTCTCCCCAGCTACACGAGCATATGTTTTTATTTGAATTTAAGTTTTAATTGTAATATGCCTTGTGAATAAATTGTGAGGATGGGATGAATGGGTAGAAAAGAAATGTTAATTTTTTGGAAGTTTAATACAAGATGAATGGTTGGAGAGAAGAAATGTTAATTTTTTGGAAGTTTAATACAAGATGAATGGTTGGAGAGAAGAAATGTTAATTTTTTGGAAGTTTAATACAAGATGAATGGTTGGAGAGAAGAAATATTAATTTTTTAAGTGAATGGTTTAGAACAATAAATGTAATTTTTTTGAGTGAATGAGTCGAAGAAACATTTTTTTTTTTTTGGAATAAATGATTATGAGAAGAATTATTAATCTTTTCATTAAAAAATAAATGTTGAATTCATCATTTAGATTCCATTTTCATTTGGGATATGTTAATTCTTTGTGTGAGTCACAATTTTGATAGGAAGTTGGGTCATGTTTAGTTTATTGGTAAATTGTCATGGTATTTTAATTTGGTATATGAAAATTGGGTGAATTTTAAGTTTATGGTGTAATTTTTAGTTGGTTTTTGGTTTTTTTTTTTTTTTTTAAATAATAATTTTAATTTAAAATATAATTGGGGAGAATAAAGTTTTATTATTTTAGGATAGAATTTAATATTTGAGTAAGAATAAAAAAATTATTAGTAATTTTAATTAGGAATTTTTTTTTTTTAGATTAAATTATTTAAGATTTAATTTTTATATATTAAGAAAGCTTATATGGGTATATAAAGATATATATTTTTTTTCTAAAATATTTTTATGATGTAATATAAAGTGTAAGGGGTGGTAGATGTGGGAGATCATTTTTTTTTATCTTGAAGGAAACATTTTTTTTTATAGAAAACACATTTTAAAGGAGATTGGGTAGGTTTTAAACAACAAAGTAGAGGCATTAGAATTTCTTTAAGGGATGAGGATTATCGATAAAAACATATCAAAAAACTAATTGTCATAGAGGACTTGGCTTTAATCATCAAGGTGATGCTAAAAGATTTATTTTTGAGTGATGTTAACTTAATAAGGACTTTTAAGATAAAAAAATGAAGTTGTTCAATTTGCAAATGTTGAGTTCTTCCACATCTTTAGGTCACTCAACAACCAAATAGGTCATCTAGCCAACAAGGTTATCCAATTTGAGATTAAAAAGTGAAGAGGTATTTTTTTCCATCCCCTAAATATTAATCCATAGTAATGAAGTATTATTGCATGATAAACAATTGACACATCAACGTGCATGGGGTGGTTAATTAGCATACACGGTGACCAAGGAGAACTCAATTTGCGGTACCCTTGCACATTTGAAGGTTATTGTAGCATCAATCACATTGATTACTTTAGAGATTTAATCTTCTTGTAGGTGGGATAATGGCTCTTAGTGTAGCTCTATTGTTTGAGGATTTGTGATTTTTTTTTGGTTTGTGGTTCATGGTTTTGTTTCGACTTGGTTCAGATTAGGGCTTTGAATTAGAATTCTACTCTTATGGTTTATCTTTGTGTAATCTTGGCTCTAGCAATTTGTTGGATTTATGCTTTGTTGACCCTGGTTCATAAGGATTTGGTGGCTCTATCTTTGGATCTGATTATTTGTTGGATTAATAACTCGAGTTTATGCAGTCTAGGTCACATTAGTCAAGGTGGTTTAGGCTCTTCAATTGTTGGTTCACATGGCTTGCTTGAGCTATATTGTGTGGTCTATCTGGTCTGGTAATGTTTTTTTCTCCATATGCCCCTTGCTCCTATCAACTCAAATTTGCTAAAGGTTAGCATTGTTTTTTTGTTGTACATTTATAAGGGAATGTTGATTTGTGAAGCTATGCTTGCTAGTCTGAGTGATGTGAGTGGAGATAAAGGATTTGTTTAGGAGTTATGTTAAGATATCAAAATGGATCATGGGAATTGTAGGAGATGTCCATTGTGTGAAATTGTTGAAATCCATGACATTTTAAGAATACAAGAGGACTATATTGTCGATAATAGGAACTCAAACTTTTCAATAACGGGTAGAATGCATTGTTAGGAAGAGGCTAGAAATTCTAAATTTTCCTTCATAAAGGAAACCCTTTATACTCAAAGGCGAAAAATTGAAGACCTTCAAGATGAGTGCATCGCTCTCCGACACGTGATTGTGGGACTAGTAAGAAACAATACTTCATCTAATTAAATTGCTAAGCTTTCAATTGAGTTTGTAGTGGAGGAGATTAAAGAAGATGAAACAATATAACAATAGGATGATATGGAAATGATGAATGTGAACTAGAACTTCTATGACTAGTATAGAGAACTAAGTGAATTTTTACAATCATCATGTTTTTATTCAGTAATATTGTATAATGTTTTTGAAACTTTACTTGATATAAGAGTATTTGTTAGAATCTATACTTTTAGTAGTTTTCAAAAATCCTCTACGAAGAATTGTTTTACTCTCATAGATAATCTATCTCAAATTTTGGACATTTCTCAACATGTTTTGTTGGACAATTATCTCTTATATGTATTGTCATATCAATCAGTGTTGTTGTAACAATTTTCTAATTCAACTATATCCATTTTTGTTATATACATATATAAACTTTATATGGTGTTTTTTTTGTTTGTGGTTCATGGTTTTGTTTCAACTTGGTTCAGATTAGGGATTTGAATTAGAAATCCTCTCTTCTAGTTTATATTTGTGCAATCTTGGATTTGGTAATTTGTTGTATTTATGATTTGTTAGCCCTAGTTCATGAGTATTTGGTGGCTCTGTCTTTCATTGATTTTTGTTAGCTTGGTAGCTCAGATCCATGCACTCTAGGTCATATTGGTGACTTTGGTTCAAGCTCTTTTGTTGCTAGTTTGTGTGGCTTGTTTGAGTTGAATTGTTTGATCTCTTTGTTCTAGAAATGTTTGTTGCTTCATATGCCCCCTACTCCTATTAGCTCAAATTTGCTACAATTTAGCATTCTGTATTCTTTTTACATTTATGAGGGAATGTTGGTTTGTGAAACTAGGCTTGCTAATTTGAGTGATGTGAGTGGAGATACAGAGTTTGTTCATAGGTTATGTCAAGATATCAAAACAGATCATGGGAATTCTAGGAGATGTCCATTGTGTGCAACTAGTGAAATACATAGAGTTTCAAGAAGATGAGAGGAATATATCATCGACAATAGGAACTCAAATCCCTTCAAAAATTGGTAGAATGCACTACTCGGAAGAGGCTAGAATGTTGGTTGAACTTTCTAGAGATAAACTATGTGTAAAATTTTGAAATGTCCAATGTTTTGAGTGGACTCTCCACCCATCATCAGAGAAAAATGAAGATGAAATAATAATAGAAAAGATTGTTTGGGTGGATATTTATAAGGTTAAAAAGTAAGGTTAACCATTGTGAAAAAAAGAGTTATAACTCGTTGTAAAAAACGATTAAAATGGTAAAGGAGCCATTGGAAATAGAAGCTATTTAATTATGAAGTTTCCTTCATAATGGAAACCCTGCATAGTCAAAGATAATTAATTGAAGAACTTCAAGATGAATGCATTTATCACTGACACCTAGTTGNNCGACAGAATGCATTTATCACTGACACCTAGTTGTGGGATTGGTAAGAAACAATACTTCAACTAATTCAATTGCTAAGCTATCAATTGAGTCTATAGTGAGAATGTTAAAGAAGAGGAAACAATATAACAACAACATGGAGATATGGAAATGTGGAATGTGAACTAGAACTTCATAACCAATATAAAAAGGTAGGAAGAAGTTTACAATCATCGTATTTTTATTCACTAATATTGTAAAATGTTTTTTTAAATTTGCTTGATATAGAAATATTTGTTAAAATCTATACTTTTAATAGTTTTCAAAAATCTTATGCACAACAAAGGATTGTTTTATTCTCTTAAATAATATATTTCAAAATTTGAACAATTCTTAACATATTTTGTTGAACAATTCCTCCTCTTATATATATATATATATATGTGTGTGTGTGTGTTTCGTTATTTAACCATGAGTGCTTAGCTAATTAGAGCCGTTGAGACCCCTAATTCATTTAGACCCGTCATGGTGTTCCCTAAAGGTTTTTCTCATGTTGATAAAGGAGGAATATTTAATTGGAATTAGAATGGATAAAGCGTGCAAAAAACATTACTAGCGTTTTTTCTTTAAAAATATTCATTTACCATCTTATGTGTTTATGTTTGTGTGTAGTCATTTAGTTGGTTTTTGCGTTTTGCTTATATAGAGTGATGGTCAAAGTAGCAACAATGAATAATGTTGGGTATTTTATGGTTTTTATTTATTTATTTAAATTATTAAATTGTTTGCTATGTTAATTGCTTTGACCCAAAATTAGGTTAAATGATCAAATCCGTATTTGATTTCATGTATCTTTAGTTTTGAATGAAGATGGACTTACATTATGATCGAGATTTGAATTCATGTATCTTTAGTTTAAGTGAGGATGGATTTAAGTTATGATAAAGACAAAGGATTGAATTTCATTATATGTTATTTGTATCTAAATATTAAAATCATTTAGATTTTTTTAGTTTAAGTGAGGATGGATTTAAATTATGATAAAGATAAAGGATTGAATTTTATTATATCTTATTCATATCTAAATATTAAAATCATTTAGATTTTTTTTTTGGGGTTGGTTTTTATATATTTATTGGTATGTCATGTCTTTTAATAATGTCAATTTATTATAGAATTTGTGTTTATATAGGCTTGTTAGGATATTTAGATATTGTGATGTCCCCTTCTACTTGATTGAATTAAATGATGACTTAGTAGCCTATACAATTCTTGTAGGCTATAGTCAATAAAGAAAGGGAGTCGAGGGGGGGGAGGGGGGTTGGGTTTATTTGATGTCACTTATTTAGGAGGTGTTATAATTCTAAAGTGACATTTAATTAAAAAGGGAAATTATTGATTACTTAAACATTAAAAGCGACTTTTAATGTTTAAGTAAATATTAAAGGGGAAATAAGGGTCATGTTTGATTTGGTCAAAAAGGGGGAAAGATCTAGAACGCTTGGAAGAAGAATAAAAGGAGGGGTAGTGCTTCACTTTGGCATTATGATTTGATCTCTTATTTGGAGTGCTCTTGAGAGCCAAGTTTTCATTGGGGTTTTGACAAAACCCTTCCATTGTTGGTTTGGTTTCGGTGGTGCAACATCCACCCTAGCTAGACAAGAGGGGGTTCATCCAGGATTTCCATTGGAATACCATATTTCATTTTGTAGGCAGTTTGAAGGTGCAACGATTTACATCGGAGAATTGTGGACACATCTTGAAGCATCTATTTTTCCTTGTTGCAGGTTCATGTGAATCTAGAGAACCTGCGAGGGTTTATTGGAAGGTCGTGGCACTAGGAGAGGCCTCCTAGAGGGGCTAATCTCATTCCTATCCAATCTGTGAGTATTCGTGAGCATTTTGGAGTAGACCATAAGGCTCCTAGAGAAAGCCGAGGAAACCAGAGGAGGTCATGAGTCATCCTATATAGGGCCATGATGTTCTTGTAGCATATCAAGGGGGTTTATTGTAGGGTTGAGGACTTTAGAGGAGTCGCAGGGATTTGGAGTGGGTCTTGAGGCCATTTAATTGAGCCACCAGGTTTAGGAGGTGGGACGAGATCCAAAACAACATACGGAGAGGGTTTGAGAAGGGTTGAAACCCTCATTTGCCGAGCAGAGGAGAGTGGAGGGCATGGTGTGAGGCTTGGTGGGATTTGGAGTAGTCTAACAAAATCTATTGGAGAGACCATTGGAATTACTTCATGTTTTTGTTTGATTTTTGTAGTGTTGTTGCAGCTACTATAATAGCCATAAATTTCTATTACTGTTTTATTCTAGATTCCATACAAAATAAAGATGCCAAGGTTGTCTCTTCCATTTTATGTGTACTTGTGTCGTATGCAATATGTATGACAAATTCTCTATGGTTAAAACACATGCTAATTGTTGTTAAAATTTGCCAGCCATCATCAAACATTGTAATGCCAAGTGCTTGACAATCTTTCCATCCTATGACTGCATTGATTCCTAGAATATAGGGGGATAGAGGATAGCCCTTACCAGAGTCACCAGAGGAAGAAGAAATAGAAGTGAACCAACCAGAGTCAGAACAAGAAGGAAACATGGGAGACAACTAAGATCATACACAAGATCCTATGATCAGGCTACTGAGTCACATGCCCAAGAGTCAGGATGAGGAAAACCAGAGATAAAAAGAAGCAACCCAAAAACAAGTAGAGATGCTTAGGAACCATACTCATGTAGTTTGTGGGACAGAAATGACGGACCGAGCTGAGTGGACCCCAGGGAGGTGACAAGGTACAAGTAGAAGGAAACCATAGAGGAGGTAGAGCTCATGCAGAGGGTAGTAATACCCATATTCCTTCACAGAGTTCTCTATAGAAAGGGAGTCGAAGGACGCCTAGGACATTGTTATCATTGTTCCTTGAGGAGCAGCCTATAGGAGCACATGAGCAACAAATTCAGGTGGGTGAGTTCACCACCTATTTCAAAGAGTATCAGGCTTTAGGGGAGGAGATCTAGGCAACCATATCTTACCATGACTTATGAAACCTCAATCTTAGAAACAATCCTAGGACAACACAAAACCAATAGAACTTTGATCATTTGCACAAGTTGGGGAAGATGACAATCCCATCTTTTGATGGATCTGATAGGTGCACAACCTAGGCATGGGTACATAAGTTGGACACTTACTTCCAACTTAACCCAATGAGAGAGGCGAAGAAAAACAAATTTTCCACCTTACACTTGGATGGAGAAGATCATGAGTGGTGGTAACATGGGCTAGTGACATTGGGGCACACCTATTGTAAAATTGATTATCATTGATGTCAACTTTAGAAGAAGTTTAGAAGCCTCTAGAAGTAATGGGTATAATTGAATAAGTCTCTAAAGTGGTCCCCTTATGGTGTAGCTTTCAGCATGGCCCTCACGGGAAGATGCTTTGAAGAAGTCTACAAGAATCCTAGAGGTGTGGTCATGATGCCTGAAGTTGACTGAGGAAAATGAGGTTGAATAAATTTACAAGTACATGGAAAATCCTCATAAATGGATAGTCATTGTTGGTCATTGTCTACTCAAAAAACCAATACCTATATTTATAACTCCTATAGAGATTCCAATCCACCATATCTCTTTCCCCTCAACCTACACAACCCAAGAAATGGGATCCCCTTCTATTCCACGTAGTCCCTTGGGCTATCCCACTTCCCTTTAGGGCTCCAACACAAGTTGGCCAAGAAATATTTCAGTTGGGGACTCTAGGAACCTTAGTTTTAATAGGAATTCTCATAACAACGTTCTCATGGGATCTTAATAAATTTCCTCAACATGAAACTCATGCACATGCATCACAACCTAATTATTAACATAATTTCCAACCCCTCTCATGTTTTGTTTCATACACAGTATGGCTAGTTCTCTTTCTAAGCACCAATCTCTCTTCTTTCTCCCCCTCGCTATCCCAAAAACTGTCCCCTCTTTTGTACTTGAATTTTCTTTTCTCCCATGTATTTTTTTTTCTCTCACCTTTCCCAAAAAGTGGTTGTATATAGCCCATGCTATCATAAATTGACAAGATGACTTTTCTCACCAACCTCTTACATGCATTCAATGCTTACTTTGATTAGTTAAAGAAACATTATATAGGTAATACAATTTGATCTAAGCATACATAAATTCTCCTTGGACCTCCTTTAGCCCCCTCTCTTGTAGAATCATATGGGATGTTACAAGATTTCAACCTCAAATGCATCATATTAAAAACCACAAGGTTTTGGATATTTAAACCAATACCAAGTCGATAGTTCACTTTTTTTCAAATTTAAGTATCTCAAAAAAAAAAACATAAACGTCATCTCATTTTAACACCCATTGTGCAGTGCCCAGGAAATAACAAACCAAAACATTAAGAATGCATTATTTCATATGCATGCCATACCTTTGTAACAAGTATTTATTGGTTACTTCATATACCATTATTAAGGATGTAGCAAATTACTGCCATGTCATACCGAACACATCCCAACCAATATTTAAATTAATTCAAGGTGATATTTGGTTCCACCACACACACATATATATATATATATATATATATATATATATTTTGGAGCATATGGGTCATAGTATCATCTCTATATCAATTTCATTGAGTGATGCCACACTTAACTATCATAATCATACCGAACACATCCCAACCAATATTTAAATTAATTCAAGGTGATATTTGGTTCCACCACACACACATATATATATATATATATATATATATATATATTTTGGAGCATATGGGTCATAGTATCATCTCTATATCAATTTCATTGAGTGATGCCACACTTAACTATCATAATCACAAATGGAATTTTGTATCGTATGCTTACCATTAACTTATCATATGCACCAACCGTTAGCTCGCCATCTCAAATTTATAGTTATTAAAACACTAATCATCTTATTCATTTAGAAATCACAGTTGCAGTATTAGTTAAGAGTGCAATCGTAGTTACATTATTGTTTGTACATATGATCATACAAACAATGACCCAATTCAAATGCATGGCTCAATCATGACAATTTGTTTAATTAAATTGGTGACAACTATTATTAGTCCCTGCCTCGAGCAAGGGACTATATCTTTCGCTTTGCGGTCAACTATGGTTGTTTACTTATTAGTGGGTCTATTTTAGTAGATTAATTGGTGCATTTTGGTACCTTTTTAAACAAATTTTTCAATGTTTTGAAAAAGCTATTTATAATTTGAATTATTTTGAAAACATAAATAATTTTTTATATTTTGCTATTTCATAATCTAGATTTTGTGATTGGGCTAGGGGTTCTGATGGGATTTTATTAGCCTTGATATGTTCTCTTTTTTATTATTTATTAAAAAAAAAAATTGTAAAAAAACCACGTAGAAGTTATTGTTTCTATGGATGTATTAACTGCAGTGCTCCACTTGCTACAACCAATGCTATGCAGTGTATGTCAACACCTCACCATAGACTCGCCACTGCAGTCGATGTTATGTGATTGATGTCAGCTCCTCCTCCTCACCATAGACTCGCCACTACAGTCGATGTTATGTGATTAATGTCAGCTTCTCCTCACTATAGTTGATGCCAATGCCTCACCACCAACTCTTCACCGCCTTGAAGATGCTATAACTCCAGTTTGTCACCAACTCTTCATAGCCTTGAAGATGCTAAAACTTTAGTTTCTCCTCACTGTAGTTGCAACTCTTCATTGCCTTATGATATAAAGATCGATCATTGCCTATGGCAGAAAAATATACATGTCCACATATGCAACAATCCTTAATTAGCATCAATTGGTATCATTATGTGACCTTCCAAGCAATCTAATGTGTCACCTATTATAACAAAACGCACTACTATCTAGTTACTCAATTGCCAAAGCCCTATGTTGTTCAACACCGGTGGCACTAGCATTGTACACACAAATACAAATCCTTGTGTTGTTCAATGTCTCCTTGCCAAATCTCCCTGCCAATATCCACCAATCTCCACTCCAATTCCCTTTCAATCTCTCTGCCACCGTACCCATTCAGGTCTAATAGCCAAATCACTTGAGGTTTACTGCATACTAGCTAGATGAAAAACTCACAATGAAAATAAAAGGTGTGAAATGTTTTTCATACACAGTTTTTTGTTTTACAAGCTTCTATATGTGTATAATTTGCAAGGGCCTGCTACTCTTCTAATAAACGCCTATAACTATCATGTGCAAGAACACAATGCCAATCATTTCATGTTCCTTTGAGTTGTATTATCTATACCATGATTTCTAATTATGAAGAGTTTTGATTCAATTTTATACATGTACCAACTCAATGAATCAAAATTTAAATTTACATTGTCCAATTTATCATGTCATTGCCCATGTTAATTTATGAAATCAATCTATATTGTTTTATTTTTTCTTTCCCCTTGCCTAAGAACCAATTTGATTTGACGCAGCTTGCATACAAACCAGTTCCCTCTATAACAGATAAAAAAAGTGACTACAACGAGACAAATGAAAGTTCGTGTGACATTCCAAGTCTGTTTTACAAATCTGCAAAGGCAGCAAGAAATAATAGCAAGGTACCAATTTATGTTAAATATGTTGTACGAATCAATTCGACACTGTTATGTACCTGCTTGAGAATAAGAGTTCAAATCCATGTATGTACTAATGGTATGAAAATGGATTCAATTTCAAAATTGCAGAAAAATAAAGAATTTCGTTGGTTAATGCAAAACTTGGAAAAAATGGCAAAATTTTTGGCCTATTACATCCTTGGCTGCATGGATAATAAAACTATTCCTGGACAAAAGAATTAAAAATTCTTTATAAATTTCTTAGATATTAAAAAAAGGAGGAACTTCTATCGATGGATTTGCAGTCAACTTACAAGGTGAAGCAATGAAATTCCCCATCTATATCCAAGGTATTCATGAAACCATTTCCTTTCATAGAATAGATTCCATCAGAGATGATTACATCCTTGGTTCAATGTTTATAGAGAGGTTTGGTCCAATTACTATAGTTTTTTGAATCTATGGTAATACGAATGAATGTAGCGGGAAAGAAAGTAGTATGTCCATTATCTTACTCTATTACTTCCAGATGCACTAAGTCTATGAAAGTAGTGTTAACGAGCTATTCAAAGTAGAAACAACAATAACATATCCATTTGATCCCTCTATCTCTAATGAGCCCAACATAAATCTATTTCTACCAGGATGAGATAGTCCAACTACTAGAAAACGGCCTAATAGAACCTTCAAAGATCCCTTGGGCATGTTTAGCATTTTGACATAATTTTTTTAAAATTAGGTTAAGTTTGGGATTCATTAATTCAAACTTTTCAAAGAGACAGCTGCTTTGCAGCTATTTCCCTTGTTAAACCATTTTGTAGAGTATTTAAAGAATGATATACTTATCCAAGCCATAATGGAGTAAACCATGATTTCTGCATTACTCTTACTACGAGATAAATTCTATATCAGACAAGCATTCATCTTAATAAATTCAACAATATTTCCAAGATTAAAGCTTTTACACTCACAAAATTTTCTACGATATTTTGCAAGTTACTTGTTAAAGAATGAATAACTATTTAATTCAAAATCCAACCTCTTAATAAAGACAAATGTATTAATATGCCATGAAGGTTACCCCACTTCACAAGTGAAAAAAATAAATTACACAATCCTAGATCAATTTGGAATAATTAATGCCATATTTATCAACAACATCAATGGAAGTTTTAACAACAAAGTACATATGAACAAGGTAACAATTCCATTAATTTAATACTATTATTCCCAATACCAATATCTTTGTCATACAATCATTAAATTACACAATTACATAGCCCAACCACTGTTAGGACCCTACAATGTACCTTTTTGCTCACACTTTTTGCTACCATCACATCCTTTTTCCACTCACATTTAAACTTATATTATCACCTTACCCTATCTCTC
>CBVK0100437378.1:0-11755 GCA_900067695.1 Picea abies | reverse complement strand
AGGTAACCCCTTGAGGAAGCTACATGAAAGTATAAATAAGAGGCAATGCTTTCTCATTTTAATCACACCTTATCATATTGAATATCTACAGGTGACTGAGGTAACCAAAGGATATATAAGATGAATTTTAGAGAGAAGGTGAAGTAAAGAAGGCCGAAATTCAAAGGAGGAAAAATTATTTTGATGATGCATTCTAAGGTATGTTATTTACAGGTCATCTCACCATTTTCACTATAAATTTTTTTATAGAATGATTCAGAACGTGAAATTGATAGGACATTGAGAAAACATATCCAAGTAGTTGTGGTACAAATTTTTTCTTATGGGTCGTTGTATTTTTCGAGTTAAACTCTATGGAAAATAGGGTTTGTGGCTAGTACTAAAACTAGTCTAAAACATGTGTTTCGGTAAAAAAGTCATAGCTTCTTCATAAAATATCCAAATTAGGTAAGAACAAATGTGTTGGTTAGAGTACAGTATTTAGTACCTTTTGTAACATTGTCAGATACATACAAAAAATATTTCATGCGGGGCACGCTCTACAAGTTCACTCTCTAGCATAAGCCATAATTCAACAAGGTATGCCATTTTTTCTATAACTCCTTTTCTNNNNCCATTTTTTCTATAACTCCTTTTCTGAGAGGTTCCAAGTAGTGACACCTAGAGGAATTGCATAAAACACACTGAAGAACATTGTGTACTATTTTTAGATATTTATTCATTACAGGTACATAGTTATGATTATTTCAAGTTAGGGTTGTTGACTAATCCAAAACTAGTCATGTGAAACTAAAGTAAAGTTTGATGAAAATGATAGTCTCTTGTTGTTAAAGTTAAGGAAGGTTTGCAGGTATGTGATCATATACACCAAGTCTATTATAGAGTTACAAATCATATTTGGATGATGAAATTGATGAGGGATTTTGGTTGAGGTACATGTTGGGTACATGGTTGAGACAAGTAGTTGATGAGATGGAACATGCATGAGGTGTATAGTTGATGATGTTGGTACATGTTGATGAGTCATAGTTGATGAGTAGTTGATACATGATTGGTACATACTTGGTACATGGTTGGAGGTACTTGTTAGTAGTATTGTTGACACATGGTTTATGGATGATGAGCATACGTGTATTGGTGTATTATTAGAAGCACATATTGATCTTGGTGATGATTATGAGTTATTGTGTTATGGTTGGTTGATGCACATCTTTGAGAGTTGTATTGGTGATTGATCTTGGTGAGTAGATCTAATTTGGTTGATAAGATTGATGAGACATGTTTTTGTGATAGGTTGTTTGGACAAGTTGTTGTGACAGGTTAGTTGTACAGGTTTGGTGCATGGTTGATGCACTTGTTTATGGTATAGGTTGATTGGTACAGGCTTACAACAATATATCTCACAGTGATAGTGTGATAGTGGTTCCATCATTCTACTTATACGTCAAGGCGGTTGGATGAGGCAAGGACAGGTGGTTGTAGCCACCTTCCGATTGTAGCTGCAAAACATAAAGGGTTGTAGCCATAGAATTGGGGAGTTGGATCTTCCCTCAGGTTGTAGCTTGAGAAACTAGGGGGTTGGAGCCTCATTCCAGTTGTAGCTGGAAAACAAAGGAAGTTGGTGCTTCCAATGAATGTAATTCTTCAAGACATATAAGAAAAATCATTATGTTGTTTTCTCCAGCTTTGGGCTTCCACGTAAAACATTGGTGTACTGTGTATGTGTATGATTGTTCATTTGTTCATTGCTTATTTACTCTGCAGTTATTGGATGATAATGGTACATTGATATAACACTTGGATTATATTGTTAAAAATGATTAAATTTCTCTATTACTGGTTCACGCCCCCTCTCAGTAATCCAACAGGATCTGGGTCTGATGTGTCCCTTTTGAAGCAACTCTTGGATTTGATGCTTGATTTCGTAATTTTCCATCAGTGAGTGATGATAGACTGGTCCATTAGGAAGACATGCACCAGGGGTTAGATCAATTGGATTCTTGACTTGGCATTGTGTTAGGGTCCTAACCCGCACATAGGTAGAACAATATATTCGGATGTAATAAAGGTCAATATTAATAAGGCCTTTCAATAAAATAGAATAAGGAGGATGTAAGAAGACCTAATAGAAGCTTCTGCTTCTAGAAGGATCTTCCTCTAGATGCTTCTTTTTAGTATAAATAGGAGTTGAGGGTATGAGAACCCTAGCTTGGATATTATTGTAATAGAGCTCTGCTCAACTAGAGGTTGCCCCCTCGAAGAGGCCTCTAAACATTGCTTTCAGATTCAAAGTGTTATTTCTGTTGTTATTCTTATATCATTTCAGTGTTATTGTGGTGAATGTTCTGGTTATATTGCTGTTATTCTGCCATTACTAGCATTTTATTTCAGTTATGCATACATTTTATATCTGGTATATTACAAGTGGTATCAAATCACTTTCCTCGACAGAAAGTATGGGTTAAATTTTTTTTCAGGGTAGAGACATATTCGGGCGTCTTTAAGCCACATAGATCTGTCGTTACATGCATAAACCCGCAGTTGAGGGATTCATACACGTAGGAAATACAAGTGGTACTTAAGCGCACATCTGTTGGCAACCCTTGTAACCCCTGTTGTTACCCCTTTGAGTGGTAGCGCATTAGACAACACCTATGTACGGATCGACCTAGATTACTTAAAGCCCTCTTTAGATAAAACGATTGACTACCTGACTGCTATAGTGTCACCGAGAACATCACTCAGAAGATACTCTCTAATACCTAGGTAGTCGGGTAGTATGACTAAGGGTACGGTCTATCCTCATTAGTTAGTGCCCTGAGATATTGGGTCGAGTACTATTGTTGGACCCCGCACATATATCAGAGAGCTATAGCACAGGAAAAACCCTTTTCTATAGAACGCTTGAATACCTAACCCTTGGGGGACAAAAACATAAACAAATTAAAACAGACAAGATCTATTGCCACACAACTGTGTTTGGGTTGCCAAGTAAATACACATTTATTTTTGGTTAAGCATTTGGGCATTTCCTCTCTGCAGTATTCTTCAGACTGGAGTATAAATCCGTAAAAAAAAGTCTGCAAATTTTTTCACCATTATTTGAGACCCATTCCATTGGATTCCTCTATTCTCCCTTATCACATTCATCCATATCAATTTTTCGGAAAAATATTTTTACCCCACCCACCCCTTTTCAGTTTTCTCATCCTCATGGACCATACTCGTAGCCAAGACTTGGAAGCTCACTTCAACACCTTGCAATCTGGTCTCATTGAGACCCAACAAGAAGTGAAACAACTCAGTGCCAATGTTGTCGCCATCAATACAACCATGCAGTCCTTAATGGGGGAAATCAAACAAGACCTCACCACCTAGCTTGAATCAGTATTTTCGGCACTCTGTACCAAAATGCATATCCCTACAGATAAATATTCCTCTTCCTCACCTCCACATACTAAAGGTGACCATTCCTCTCATTCCCATACCTTGTAGAACCATCACTTTCAATGTGACCTACGCCTTCCACAGGTGGATGTGACCAAATTTGATGGCTCGGCCCCCACTGGTTGGGTAAACCAAATGGAACATTACTTCTCTTTATACGACACTACATATGACTTGGCCAAACTCCGGTATGGTGTTCTCCATCTAGATCATGAACGTTGGCAATGGAGAAAAAATTCTCGTCAAGGGTATATTGCTTGGACACACTTTGTGGCAGAACTTTATGAATGATTTGACACTGACACCAACCATTTGGGTCATTTGACAAAGCTGAAAAAATTAGGAACAATGGAAGACTTTATAGATACCTTTGAGTGCCTGGCTTTTAGAACAAAGGGCATGTCTAATGCCTTTTTTCAAGATTGTTTTATCAATGGCCTTAAGGATGAAATTATGGCCCATGTCCTCATGGCTCAGCCTGAGAGTTGGGTGGAGGCTACCAAAAGAGCTAAAGAAGCAGAATAGGTTGTATCTTCTCAAAACCACAAACCCTCCTTTATCCCTCGCTCTAAACCAATAAATCCCACTACTCCCTCTGCCCCACTAAAGATCCATAAATTGACTAGGGATGAAATGGATGAACGCCAACTCAAAGGCCTTTGTTATAACTGTGATGACAAGTATTTCCTGGGCCACAAGTGTAAAGAAAAAAAGATTTTTATGGCCATCTATGAGGAGATTTCAAAAGAAGATGAAGAAACTCCCTCTGTGTCTAAGTCATCTAAATCCACTGACATAACCCCTCCCTCAAACCCTCCCAAAGTAGAACCGATCATTTTCCTCGATGCTCTCACTAGCTTCTCCACTGCCCAAACCCTCAAGCTAATCGGTTACATCAAGCATCGGACGATCATCATTTTGGTTGATAGTGGTAGCACCCATAATTTTATTCATTGTCGCATTGTCCAAGAAAATCATTGCTACATCCATGCCATCAATAATTTCCAAATAATGATTGCCAGTGGTGGTTCCATGAAATGTGGAGGGCATTGTGAAAATGTGCATCTTCAAATTGGTGACTACCACCTGAAATCCCATATGTTTGCTATCGACATGGGAGGTTGTGACATTGTGTTGGGTGCAGAATGGAAATTTGACCAGGAGGGCCACCAATATAAGTTCCAAGGCATCACCGCCAATTCACCTGAGATCATTAGTTCCCATCGCATGGAAAAGCTGCTCAAAAAGGGTCATTCTGGTGTTATCACCCAACTCCATGCCATACAATCAACATAGACACCCTCAGTACCGAAAGACCTCCAAGCCATCCTTTCTAAACATCAATTGGTCTTTTCC
Source organism: Picea abies (assembly GCA_900067695.1). Classification (NCBI taxonomy): domain Eukaryota; kingdom Viridiplantae; phylum Streptophyta; class Pinopsida; order Pinales; family Pinaceae; genus Picea; species Picea abies. The sequence goes on along the minus strand of CBVK0100437378.1, from coordinate 6,952 downwards.
ACTCCCCAAGGCCTCCCTCCTTCCCATGGTGTTCATGATGATTCTATTCCCCTTGTACCCAGAAGGAGTCCCCCCAATATCCGTCCGTATCATCACCCCTTTTCCCAAAAAAATGAAATTGAGAAAATGGTCCAGGAACTCCTTAATGCAGGCATTATCCACCCTAGTACAAGCCCCTACTCATCTTCTGTGGTCATGGTCTTGAAGAAAGAAGGTTCTTGGCGAATGTGTCCTGATTTTCGTGCCCTCAACAAACTTACCATAAAAGACAAATTCCCCATTCCTGTCATTGATGACCTCCTGGATGAATTGAGCTTCACCCAATTCTTCACTAAACTAGACCTTCATTCGGGCTACCACCAAATACGTATGAAAGAGGCAGAGATTCCCAAGACTTCCTTTAGAACTCATGAGGGCCACTATGAGTTTTTGGTCATGCCCTTTGGCTTGTGTAATGCCCCCTCCACCTTCCAAATCCTCATGAATCATGTCTTCCATCCTTTTATCCACCATTTTTTCTTAGTTTTCTTTGATGATATCCTCATCTATAGAAAAACCTAGACATACCATCTTGCTCATGTGGATCGAGTTCTCCATCTACTCTCTCAACGCTAACTTTTCCTGAAATAGTCTAAATGTGCTTTTGGCGCCTCAGAAGTCGAATACTTGGGTCATCTGGTTGGAAAAGATGGCGTCAAGGTGGATCCTAAAAAGATTTAAGCTATGCAAGACTGGCCTCACCCAAATAATCTTAAGAGCTTGCATGGATTTCTAGTCTTAACAGGGTATTATCACAAGTTTGTTAAGAATTATGGGAAGATTGCAACACCTCTCACTGCTCTCCTAAAAAATAACTCTTTCACTTAGACTCCATCCACTGCTCAATATTTTCAGACATTGAAGATGGCCATGTGCACCACTCGAGTCCTTGCCCTTCCCAATTTCACAAAGACCTTTGTGTTGCAATGTGATGCCTTAGGGAAAGGAATTAGTGCGGTCCTTATGCAAGAGGGTTGACCTTTGGCCTTTACCAATAAGAAACTATTTGAAATAAATATGGGCAAATCCATCTATGAAAAGGAAATGTTGGCTATTATGCATGTCGTGGATCTATGGCATCCTTATCTATTGGGACAATGTTTCCAAATTAAGACAGACCATCAAAGCCTCAAGTATTTTCTGGAACAATGCATTTCCTCCCCAGAACAACAAAAATGGGTGACTAAACTCTTTGGATATGATTATGAGATCATTTATAAGAAAGACAAAGACAATGTGGTTGCGGATGCACTTTCCTAAAAATATGAGGACGAAGTATCCCTTTTTTCTCTTTCATTCATTATACCAGATTGGCTCCAATCCATTTGTCAGGAATGGCTACAAGATCCCAAAAGTTCGCAGTTGATCCACCAACTATAGTCCAAGGCTCCAGCTTCCCCAGGGTACTCTTGGCTCCATAAGAAAATTCGATACAAAGTCCGTTTGTATTTAAGTAAACAATCAAAGCTTAAATCCATGGTAATTTCTGACCTTCATGCTACACCCAGAGCAGGGCACTCCGGGTTCACCAAAACCTATGACAGGGTCAAACGTTCCTTTTTCTAGGATGGTATGAAACAGGACATTCGTAATTTTGTCACTGAATGTGATGTGTGTCAACACAACAAGGGAGAAACAGTCAAATCGTCGGGCACACTACAACCACTCCCGATTCCACCTACTATTTGGAAGGATATCTCTATGGATTTTATTACCGACTTACCCAAATTGGGAAATAAATCCATCATCATGGTGGTTGTTGATCGCCTTTCCAAGTATGCTCATTTCTGTGCCCTTCAACACCCATTTACAACATCCACAGTGGCTCAAATATTCATGGATAAGGTATTCAAGCTTCATGGTATGCCACACTCTATTGTTTCTAATCGCGACCCAACTTTCACAAGCAATTTTTGGCAATAATTGTTCAAGATACAAGGCACCGAATTGCATCTCAACACAACTTATCATCCCCATACTGATGGCCAAACAGAAGTTGTCAACAAGTGTTTGGAAACATATTTGAGGTGTTTTGCCTTGGAAAAGAAAAATCAGTGGGCTCAATGGTTACCCCTAGCTGAATGGTGGTACAACACTTCATACCATACAACTACATGCATGACTCCTTTTGAAGTGGTATATGGACAGAAGCCACCTTCAGTTCTCTCATACTTACCTAGTGCCTCAAAGGTCCAGGCAGTTGACCTAACACTTATAGCTCAAGAGGCTATTCTTTGTACCCTCAAAGAGAATTTGGTCATGGCATAGAATTTCATGAAGCAACAAGAAGATCAAGGTCCCTCTGAACATCAATTTGCAGAAGGGGACTAGGTGTTTCTTCAACGACAACCTTACAATCAAACTTCCCTCAAGGCCAAGCATTTTCAGAAGCTAGCACCCAAATTTTATGGTCCTTATACTGTACTCAAGCGTGTGGGACAAGTCACCTATCAGTTAGCTTTACCCAACCATTCGAAGCTACATCCTTTTCTTCATGTTTCATGCTTAAAGAAGGTGATTGGAGCTAAGTGCCAAATTCAAACCAACCTTCCAGAGTTTGTTGAAGAAGGATCCATTTGGATACAACTAGAAGCATTTTTGGACCAGCATGAGCGTCGCCTACGTCAAAGAACCATCAAGGAAGTGCTAGTCTAGTGGAAAGATACAACTCCAACAAATGCCACTTGGGAACCAACTAGCATCCTGCAACAATTTCCTCATCTCAAGCCTTGAGGACAAGGCTGTTTTTAAGGGGACGGACATGTTAGGGTCCTAACCCGCACATAGGTAGAACAATATATTCAAATGTAATAAAGGTCAATATTAATAAGGCCTTTCAATAAAATAGACAAAGGTGGATGTAAGAAGACCTAATAGAAGCTTCCGCTTCTAGAAGGAACTTCCTCTAGATGCTTCTTTTTAGTATAAATAGGATTCGAGGGTATGAAAACCCTAGCTTGAATATTATTGTAATAGAGCTCTGCTCAATTGAAGGTTTCCCCCTCGAAGAGGCCCGTGAACATTGCTTTCAGATTCAAAGTGCAATTTCTGTTGTTATTCTTATATAATTTCAGTGTTATTGTGGTGAATGTTCTGGTTATGTTGTTGTTATTCTACCATTACTAGCATTTTATTTCAGTTCTGCATACATTTTATATTTGGTATATTACACATTGTGTCGGTACCCCGATGGGTGAGGAGAAGATGTCTATGTACTCTTCCATGATATTGACCACTTGCTTTTGTTGCAAAGAGAGGCTCTGTGTAGAGTCCACAGATGTGGCGACGACCTTCTGCTTACTGTGGGCACGAATCACAAAGAAGACAAAATTCCCAGTCTGTGAAATGACCTTACTACATTTCTTAGCAAAGATTAAACAAATAGAGGTAGGCGATGTTATCTCTAGTATCATGTACAATTGCCTACCCAAAGTAATAATAACACTGCAGGGTCTAGATTCATACACAACGTGTCGCTTCCAAAAATATGGTTGTCCTAAAATAACATCACAAACTTCAAGGGGAACAATATCACACGATAACTCATCTTTGAAAGGCTTTATGTTGTAGGGCAGATGACACTGTTTTCTGACACAAAGATCTCTTCCTCAGCGAAGCCAACCAATGGTGTAGGGTTGTGGGTGTGGTGTCGTTGACAAGTCCATTCACTTGACAACCTCTGCTGAGATCATGTTATTCTGATTGCCGCTATCTAAAATGAAATGAAGCAAAGCCCCCTTTACCCACATTTGTGAGTGAAAGAGTCATTCCCCTTCCTCTGGTTCTTCTGGTTCACTTGGTTTTACTTTGGTGATAACAAAAATGGCACTAGGTTCAACATCGATAACCCACTCCTCTCCTTCTAAATTTGATTCAGAGTCAGAATCATCCTTTGACTTGAAATATTTCAGCTCAACCATGAGTGACTGCTTGGAGCATAATTCTTCAGTGTTGTTCCAAGGGATTTTATGGTATTCACACCATTTTCCCATGTCCTTCTTCGAATTATCATTACCCTTCTTGTGTTGTGGCTTGGACTGGTTTTCTTGAGAGTGGCCATCTTTTCTTTGTCCCTTGTTATGTGGTTTGGGGCCTCCTTTTCCTTGCTTCGACTGTGAGGATATTGCATATCCAATCTCTCACATCTTCTGCTTAATCAGCTCGATCTTGACAACATATCTATAAGTCGTACCCAATGATGCGATGTCTAGAAACTCCATTTTTGTTTGAATGTATCTATGAAAACAACCACAGTATTTGAGCACTAAATGTCACTCAGAGTCTTTGATACCCAATTTGGTGCATAGCGTATGGAAAGTATTGGTGAAATCTAGTACTGTCTTGCCCCTTTCCTAACACAAGGTGGTCCATCTGGTGTACTGGTCCCCGTAGCTTCCAACCAGGTAGTAATGTTCTTTAATGGCATCTTGGAAGGAATCCCATGTGAGGGTGACCACAAATATTGTAGATTCCTCTATGGCCCTTTGTTCATAGTAAGTATCCCACCAGTCCTTAACATGGGGGATGGCCTTGAGGAGTGAAAAAGTAATCTTTTCCCTATCGGAAAAATTGTGGACCGAAAAATGCCCTTTGAGTAGATTCAACAATTTATCTAAAACATCTTCATGTATCAGTCCTTCAAATAATGGAATATCAAAATTTACCTGTACCTTGAAGGGGGTTGCATGGTCGCTTGATGAAGATGCTTCTCCTGTGGGTAGCCGCTGAAGGATCTGTGCAAATTTTTCCATCATTTGTTTCATTTGTCGTGCAAGGGATTCCTCGAGAAAATTTTTAAGAGGATCTCTTATCTCATCATCTTTCTTTTCATCCCCCATGGGTTGTTTTCGGGCTCAGCATTATCGATCTTGCAAAGGCTCGACTAGTTCTAGTCCTAACTTCTTGTACCCAGATCTTGTCGGGGACATGCACAAAGAAAAATAAATGAAGAGAAGACCACTTAGATACCACTGACCTGGATTTATGAGAGAAACAGACTGATTAAAATATTGAATACAATAAACACATAGATATGAAGAACAACACAGATATCCAATGAACACTATCTTCTATCGAATAAATGAAATAGGTTGAAATTGTAAAATTGCAGAACTAAAAACAACTTGCTAGAATGGTGGTAGCTATCTCTAAGAAGAGATGTGGCTGCTACATGCATCCGTCTAAGAAGAATGATTACAATGAGGCTCTATAGGCCTTTTTAGCATTACTCATGAATGCCAAAACTCTAGACATCTAAAAACCTAAGCCTAGGAGATGAAACGCCAAAATTTATGTGGGCCCCAATGACTAAGTTGGTACCTCAACTTCCTGGGGTTCTAACATTTACATATGATCTTCATTTTAGACACACGATAGGCTGTTGGAAAGGTATTTTAGATAAATATATATTATGCCTCCAAACTCTGACTCTGTCTACAGTTTGACTGTGGCAAGCCAAAAAAACATTGTTTAGGACCCCAAAACGGCCTTGGAAGTACAAAAATATCTGCTGACATGAAAACATCCAAAATAATCTAGTTCGATTAGGTGGGAGGACACCAGTCTCCACCTAGAATATGTGTAGGGATTCAGACATCCCTGACAGTGTAGAACCCACAATTACAAAGAAGTACAAAAGAATGTGTTGAACTAAAAACTATCAAGAGGAGCTAGTTGGAATAGGTGAACTATCAAGAGGAGCTAGTTGGAATAGGTGGGTGGCCACCAATATCCACCTAGATCATATAGCCAACAATTAAACAAAACATTATAACATATAGTTCCAATAGAGTGCCAAAGGGGGCGAGGTCTGCCAGGTTGAACCTACGACCTCCTCCCACATGTACCAACACTCTAACCAATGCTCCAAGGGTTCCTATTATTAAGGGACTTCAATATTAATTTATTTAAATTTTCCCATGGAATCGAAGCCATGGTTTAGGCCTTGGTCCCCCATATAATTCAGCGCCCAAACCAATGTGCAACACACATACTTGGTGTTGAGAGATAGAGGTGTGTACCAAGGCATAAGGAAGGTGCATCTAAATTTTTTCTCAAGGGTATCGATATTTTGAAATTGCATCATGTAGCATGCCATAGAGTTCCTTGAGGAAAGTATAGGGTGTTTATAGTGATTTTCCTCATAATTTCGAGAGAAATTCAATGGTGCTCTATGTTTCTATGTTTTAGTAACTAATAAAAAGGTCATTGTAAAAACAAAAGCATTTGAGCATTAATAAAGCAGTCTCTCAATTAGAAGCGAACCCATAGACATAGCTCAAGATGGGTGAACTCCATTAACAAACTTGTGTAATGTGATTTATTCTTATTGTTCTATTTGATCAATTCCTTGCAAGTTATTCATCAGTTTCATGATTTTAGATAAGTGAATTCATATTATTTTGCAAATAGTCAAAGCAATCATATATTTTCAAATCAATTTGGATGTTTATGAGTTCTTAATAAATAAATTAACATCTAATAATTTTTGGAATATATATATACATATATCGAGACTTGGTTTTAAGATGATCTCATATTGTCTTTTGTAATGCATATACTGTTAAATGATTTTTTACCCTTGAAGTGGATTATTCATTGACTATTTTTTGGAGTTTGGCTCATAACATTTGGTATTAGAGCATATGATACTAGGGTTTCACTCCTTCAATTGAGAAATATTGTAATTTTCGATATAAATTTTTTCTAGGATGCTTCAAATAGAAATTTTTTTATGATATCGAGGAGACATATCTAGCTACATGTGCTAAAAAATTCAAGTATTGATTCTTTATACTTTATGAGATATAACATGTGGAAGTTAGGGTTTGTGACTGTCCTAGAATCAGCTTCAAACGAGTCATCTTGCAATTATATATATATATATTGGCACTATTTTAGACTTTGAAATTTT
>CBVK0100437377.1:147-11758 GCA_900067695.1 Picea abies | reverse complement strand
CTTAGGATCTGTGTCATACACGTTTTTGACAAACCATTTGATACCTTCAAGTTGACCAACAACATTAGAGCAGAGAGAACACTTTTTTTTGTGCCTTCATATATGGATTCAGTGGCATTTTGAAGGATAGGTTTATCCAAAATATATTCATCATCATTGTCCTCATCATTGTCATCATTATCATCCTGCAAGTTGTCCTCCTCCAAGTTGACAACATCATCCATTGGAGCATTATAAATGTCTTGGATCAATCTATTTGTCCCATCATCATCAACTGTATTATTAATATCATCATTTTCCATAGGAATAACGTGATCATCATTATCCACACGATTAAGTTCAGCTTGTTCTTCAGTATTATCTCTATAAAAACGTCTCCTGCTAGGCGACATCACATTCTTAGGATGATTTTTCTTTAATAAAAACAATAGAAGCAATAAAATATAGTTAGAGTATATCACAAATATTATTTTGAAAGATAAATTAAAAAAAATAAATTAATGTATAATACCCTTAAAGATCTATAATAACTAATTACTTACCATGGGACGATATTCACTGCCCCCTTCAACGTGTCCATTCTCCCTACAATTTTTTTCAACTATTTTTAAAGGTAGTCTTCTTCCATTAAAACCCCTGCATTCACAACAAGGGAAATGACATTTCCCATCACCATGAATCACCATTTGTCGCTTTAACATAACAAGCTCTCTTTTCTCTTCTGGAGTTGACATTGTAATTACCTATTACAACAAATCCATTGAAACATTATGAGTACAATATACAAATCTATTCAAATAATTTGATATATATTTAGATATTTGTAATGAAAATTATACAGCATGTTCAGAAAAAATAAGGGACAAAGCATGAAACCTAAAATCAGCTAGAAAAAATAAGTAACAAAGCATGAAACCAATGCATTTCATATCCAACGTACAACACTGTCTATTTGGGAATCTAAATGACACTTGGTTCTAAAACAACACATTGACCTACACATAAACATCCAAACATAAATGAATCTTCTAATAATCTCTTTGTTGTGATCCACCTACTATTATGTTGTCAAAATTGAGGAACAAAATTGATAGAAGTGCAAGAAAGAGTTTGGGGAGAAAAATAAATCATGACATAAGAAGCATAAAGGCAACTTTAGTTCTCATAAAAAATGATGATGTAAAGAAAATTAATTTGAAGACAACCAATCAAAGCTGGCAAGCAATTCCTTGGCATGGTAATGATAAATGGTGCACTATGGTAGCGATCAAAAATAACTTGCTAATGATTTCCAAATCACATGATAAGACGAGCATTAAGAAGAAGAATCATTTTCAATTTCTTCAGATTTAAAGGCTTAGAGACAAGCTCTTAAAGATGGTATTTCAATTTATAAATAGATTTTCTTCTTAAATTAAACCTAAGTTTATTTTAGGGTTTTCGGCGGCTTAGTGGCAAATTTGACAGTGTAGTGAGCCACAGAAAGCTCTGACTTTCGGCGGCTAAAGGTCAAAATGCAAGACCAATGAGCCGTTGAATGTGCTGAAGAGTCCAGAATTTAATTCTTTCTGCCCAGATCGTGTTTTTTGAGTTCCAAAACATGTGGGAATGGTATCAAATTAAAGATAATAATTATCAGAAGTTAAATCATCCTCCTCATTAAGTTTTGAAGACATATGGTGGAAGAAGGAAGCCAAATGGCATTTCTATTTTTGACAGAAATCACCCAACTATCAAACCGAGATCTCGAACTCCATGATCTTCACCTGCAGACTGCCAAGATGTTATTTCAATGTATAAATCGATTTTCTTCTTAAATTAAACCTAAGTTCATTTTAGGGTTTTCGACGGCTAAGTGGAAAATTTGACAGTGTAGTGAGCCACTGAAAGCTCTGACTTTCGGCGACTAAAGGGAAAAACGCAAGACCAATGAGCCGCTGAATGTGTTGAAGAGTCCAAAATTTAATTCTTTCTGCCCAGATCACATTTTTCGAGTTCCAGAACATGTGGAAATGGTATCAAATTAAAGATAATAATTATCAGAAGTTAAATCATCCTCCTCATTAAGTTTTGAAGACATATGGCGAAAGAAGGAAGCCAAATGGCATTTCTATTTTTGACAAAAATTGCCCAACTGTCAAACAGAGATCTCGAACTCCTTGATCTTCACCTGCAGATTGCCAAGTAATGCTAAGAGGGTAAATTCGACCTACAGTGATCTTACTTGTCATATCTTTTTTTTATTATATTCAGTTTTAGTTATTTTCAGATCCATTTTTATAGGATCTTGAAATTGTGATGTAAAGGAATTTGTGATTGCAGTTGAATCAATAATCTTTTTACTCTATCAAAAGTGGATAAACCATAAAATCTTTCTAAGGAGTTAAAATAAACCACAAAATCTGATTTAAGGAGTGAAAATAAACCATAAAATAGTTCAATACCACCAAATTACTAAATCACACAGAAAATTTTTAAATACTGACCTTCAAAATATCATCTATGTAGAGTTTGATCAATTCAATGTTTCTCTTCTTGAAAGAGAATTGAAATCAAGATTTCATAAAAAACCAGAACACCATTGCATCAAAACACCCGAATGATTGTCGCAACTATAGAAAATGATTTTCGCAACTGTAGAAAACGATTGTCGCAACTATAGAAAAATTTGTCATAACTGAGATATATATAGGATTGATTTCGTCGGTCTTCCAACAAATTCGGTCAAATTGACCAAACAATAAGTCAATGACCGTTCTCACACGTGCCATAGTTGGTCGTTATAACGACTAAAGTTCATTGCTATAGAGACTAACTCGTGGTTGGTCTCTATAGCGAAGAACTTTAGTCATTATAATGACCAACGTGGAATGTTGGTCGCTATAGCAACAAACAGTTGGACCCCGAAAAAAAAAAGTAAATTTAGTCCAAAAAAAGCAAAAAAATTACGACGAAATTTTAAATCATCGTAATTTCCACCCAATGTAGTAGTGGTACAATCCAACACACTTGAAACTAGAGTGTCTAAACTCTACAAAATGGCTATTGCACAAGATTCTCATCTCAATGCCTGGCAACTCTCGTAATCATACATTACATGAAAATAAGAAAAAAAACTATTTATGCTCAATTAAGGAGACAAATTTTCTCTTTGAACATAAGGGAACATGAGAATGCTCCTAGTTTCAACTCCCTACTCCAAAGATTTATTCAAATCATATAGCAAGAATACATCACATGTTTTTATTAGCGTTGAGAGAGAGAAAGAGAGGGGAACCCTTGCCGAAGAGAGAAAGGAGGCCAAGTGCAAAACAAAAAATGTGAGGTGAACTATATATGAAATCTCTTCAAATGAGGCAAAAATACCCACATTTGTCTAATAATCAAGTCAAGTACAATATAGGATCATGAGTTTGTCAAAGGCTACATATGAAACTAGGGCACGATATGTTTGAAAATGAATGTTTCCTTCATCTGGCCACAGATGCATTCCAAAGTGGTGGGAGGGTAAAGACATGCAAATAGCTCACTGAAGGCAAGCCAATTTAGTTACAATAATGTGAGAAAAGTGTTGTGCAAGTCCATGGTCTTGAACTAGATCAACCAAAGGGAGAGGGAGATCGAGGGTATTGGAAAACACAATCGACTAACGAGAGAGGAAGCCTTAGTTACTCGATTGATAGAGTCATAGGGAGACCAAGGGCATTTAAAAACACACTTGACCGCTAGGAAGAGGGTCATTGGATACTCAGTCAACTTGGCCATAGGAGATCAAGAGCATTTAAAAACTAGATCTAGAACATTGATGTAATATACCAGCTTGACCGTATTGGATAATTTGTATTTAATTACGTTTAAATGTTTCGTGAATATTTTATTACTATGTTTTATTTATCACCATGAGGTAGATATGCCATGGTGGATTGAACATTTTGAACACACTTTATATGGTGGAATTAATAAAATGGCACGGCTAACTGAGGCAATAGCACCTAAAGAGCTATGATACCATAAGAGGGGAAAGGTGAGGGGGTCTAAGGGAACTCTTGTCATTTAACTTTTACACTATTGAGCCTAGCCTATAGTCTAAATTTGGAGATCATAAGAGTGAACGAAACCGTATTCTTAAACCTAAACCATCGCTTCCTACAACCTTGGAAAATTGTTCCCTACATTCTTGGAACCAAGTCAAAGTTGGTTTAGGACTCTACTAAACCATATTTTTCACTCATGAAAGGGGAGAAATTTGGAGAGTAGAGAACAAATTCTTGGAGATGATAGAGAAGAGAAAAATAGAGTTTTTTCTTTGAAAATAAAGGTTTCCACCCTATGTGATGGAACAACCATGAAAGAAAGCCATTAGAGCCCTAAGGAGAACCCAAAAACAAGTTAATCTCTAGTGGATTTAAGGGACATCAACCTGGACCTTTCTAGGAACACACTAAATAGCATTGGAGGGAGGATACTTTTGAGGCACCATTGAGCAGAGAAGGAAGACCTCCTTATTTTGTATGGGGTAGGTATTGTGGGTGCCAAATGCTACTGTATATTCAAAAACTCAACAATGAAATATTGGTTTAGTAATATCTTTGCTTTGTGAATAAAGAAACTATCCTGAGTATTTTGCATTGCTTCTTCGCCTTTGTGGTATCATAGCCTAGCTAGGGGTGGCATAATGTAGAAAGACCAAGTGCGACAAAGCTTGTAGTTTAGTGGAAAATCCCTTTAACTTAGTCAGTTGGTTGGTCCACAATATTCAACAAATAAGTATTCTATCTTCATTTCTGGAATTTAGTATGTTGTAGTTGTTATGATGCTTTCACTAAGATAGAACTTTCATTATGTTTAGATATGTATGTATGGAAGTTGTATCAAATCCTAATGGTTTGGTTATCCTGTGTTGTGGACTTAGAAAAATTGGGTGACCAAGGTCAATCCATCCTTGCACTTCTCTAAACCCATACCCAAAAACAAAATGGGTCTTGTGGCATCTTCATTCTCTCACTGTACAATTGTCAGTAATTTTGTCCACAATTTTTATTTGTAATGCCCAACAGTCTAGGAAAGTTGGGAGAAAATCTCACATCAAAGTATCAATAAAGTTGGAACATGAAGTTCAATAAGTGTTGCAAAATTACCTCCAGTATACAAGGTCTCTTCCTTTTTGCTAATGCCAAGCATATAAACCTATGTGCACCTTGCTTCTTACAAAATTTAGTATCCAAAATCAATGCACAAAAACATGTAAGCAAAGCCCTTGAAAGATATTTTTTTTTTATAACCTCATTGATGAGTTTAAATTGTTCTTTGAAAGTATCTGGGTAAAGTCTTCTAAGATCAATAAATTCTTGCCTCATGGGAAAATATATCTCAATGAAGACAAGTTTCGCCTAGTAAAACTCTCAACTTTAAGTAACACTGGATTTCCTAGGCATGTGTTGGGAAACATATATAAATTGCAAAAGAAATGTGCACGATATCATTTGTCGAGTTTCTCTTCCAGTTCATCTGCGCCTTCAATTCATTGTTATAAATCCGGTTCATCTGCCCTTTCTTTGATATTTATCCATGGGTTTCTTTGACGTTTATCTCACCGTATTCATTTAACACAGCAAACGTTGGTTACGTCTATGCACGTACGCTTTTCAGGTTTTGTTTTATTTCATATATTGTTTCATGTGTGATATGAATATATGCAGTACGTTAATTATATAGTGTTATCTTATATAGGGTTTGTTATTGTTATAGAGTGTTGTGTCAAACTTGTTACGTATTGAGTTCATGTTATATAGTGTTTTGTTGTACTACACATTGTTTATTTAATTGTTTAATTGTTTTGTTATTTCGTGTCATCACGTTGTGTTAATACGTGTGTGCTATTTATTATTTGTTACACTTTTGATTATTGTTTCGTTACCATGTGTAATGTTTGTTCAATTGTTATAACAATTTGTTAATATTTATATTGTGTTTTTTTTTTCTCAGAAAAAAACATAATTTTATTCATCCGAAGAGAACCAAATTACATTTTGCAGGTGCATTAAGCACGATTAATTCTTGAAGAGGATGAAAAACCCTGAAAGATCCAAAAATGAGATTGAAAAGTCAAAAAGAAAATACAATATATTTCTCAAAGACCACAAAAAAAACACAAAAAATGAATCCTCCATCACTGATAAAAATCTGAACATGCTAAACCCAAAATAATACTCTGGAAGCCAGACGGACCAGGTCAGAGCGGTAAAAATCTCTCAAACCAACATCATCATATATCAAAAGCACCAGGAAAACAACGAGACTTTCGAAAAGAAGCATCCAAAAGTTGGACGCCCAATAGAAGGACCTCAAAGTGTTGGTCTCCCCAACAACACCACATGCCCAAAGCTAAGAACCTCGAAGCATAAACCCCATCAACAAATAGAAGTGAGTATGGTACCGGAACTCCGAACAAAAGGACCCTGATCTATGTATACATCAAACCCTAAACAATCCAACAAAACCAGAGAGAATAAACGTGAATTGAAGAACAAACCCCCAGAAATCCTCGTCGAGAACGCAAAACAGAGCAAACCTCCAGAAAATACCCACATGCGGGACGAACCAGGTTTGAGCGACACCCAAACCTCCTAGAGAAACAAGAAGGCTAAAAACTCCATCCCCAAGCTACCAGAAGGCTAAACTTGGCACTCAACCTTTGAGCCCTGGGACACCAAGTAGATGGAATGCATCAAACCCTGACACAACCCAGAGACACAAAAGGGAAATCATATGGAGATCCACAAAAGCTCGCGAGATGATAGAGAGGGCTCCACATTTGAGGCATCGATGACACATATATGAAGGGACAAGACAAAGGGAACTAGATTCGGCCAGAATAAATCTTGATCTGCGTCCACACTAGAATACCACAGAAGAAACTGCAGGAGACACGCATCTGCATCCCACGGGGCACTTGAACCGACCAAATGGAGAACATGATCACCAAATAAAGTGGCTTAGTAAAAAGGCAATGGAGAAAGGAACGATCCACCTCTAGCATGGATGACAGAGATGCATGTGAGGGGAGACCAACCACCAGAGTCGTCGTGGAACCAAAGCGTAGCGCGAGTCTATGGCTAGGGTTTCCTCTAGCCGCAAACCTCAACATATATATTGTGTTTTGTTATATATTTGTATATTTTGTTTATGTGTTATAAATTGCTTTGTTATATATTTGTATATATTATTTTTGTGTTAAATATTGTTTTGTTATATATATAAATATATATAGTTTTGTTATATATTCGTTTCAAGTTGTCATATTTTCATGTGTATTGTTCCATAGTTATAGAATATAAATTGTGATGTTATAATTATTGGTTCACTTATATATACATGTAAACTTTTTTTTTTTATGTATTGTTAAATATTGTTAAGTGTCATTATTAAATGTTGTTAAGTGTTATTGTTACATGAGTGCATATGCAGTGTTAGTCAGATTATTGTGTAGAGTGACTTCATTCATATAAATAATATAGAACAAAACTAATCCCATATCAACACATCCATTCTTGTACAATAGAACGAAACTAATCACATACCTACACATACTTCATTTTTTCGGGTGTATCTCTTCTTAAGGACAAGTCTTTGAAGTGTGTTTCTATTGAAGTATTTACATTACTTTGCTTGATATAGGGTTAATTAGGAATTTTGTGGATTTTCTCTTAAAACTAGTAAATTCCACCTTAGATTTGTAGCACACACACATGAGAGTTTGAGTAACCTCATCTGACTGACTGATTTGAATGCATGTTTGGGAGAATCCTCTATTTACTTTCAGAGTGTTTTAATCGTCTTTTAATCTAGTTCACTTTAATTTGGTTTTCCTGTAGCTTAGCTAACCACTACAGGAATAAGCCATTGAAGATCGGGATCTAACTCGGGATACATGATCTTGCGATCCAATGTTAAGCTACATCTTGTGGTGATTTCAATTTGATTTCATTTGAGTTTGTCAATTAATGTCTTGCTTTCATTCATTACATCTTGAAGTGTGTTTGTCGGCATTAGTTGTTAGCATAAGCTAGAATAGGCTATGATCCTGCATTTCTTGTGGTTGCATCTCTAATTTTATGAACTCTCAGTCGATAATTTAATGTCTTGAAATTATTGCATATAATTTACCCAACATTTTTG
Organism: Picea abies; assembly: GCA_900067695.1. NCBI lineage: Eukaryota > Viridiplantae > Streptophyta > Pinopsida > Pinales > Pinaceae > Picea > Picea abies. The sequence continues at coordinate 3,580 of CBVK0100437377.1, read as the reverse complement.
GTGTCGTTGTCGAGGAGGTGCTAAAGGTATTAGAGCATAGGCAAGTTGTTTTCACAAATTATTTGTTTTGTAATTTGGCTACAATTGCAACTTGGGGGAGGAGAAGTGGTAAGACGAGAGGTAAGAACATGTGCTTTCACTTTGGTGAGTTTCTCCAAAGCCTCGTTGTTTTATTTTATGCAAGTGTTTTTTATTTTAGTTTGATTCGTGAAAAGAAGAGAAGCCTAACTTGTGTGAACAGATAACTTGGTGACAACAAGATTCTAGTGGCATGGTGGCACTTTGAGTACATGATTAGTTTGCTCGTATTTGTTTTAAGTGTGTTTCATTTTCATTTCTTCAATATTTTTAAGGATTTCTTTTGGATATATAAGATCCCCCATACACTAACCCCTATGCAAGACATGACCTACCAGCTGACGAAAGAAGGATGCTCAAGAGCCCATTGAACAAAAGAGGAAATGCTACTCCGAGATTTATCTCAAATTGTAGCAGCAACTAATGTCTCTGCCTCTTAGGAGGAGAAAATCCTAACAATAATAAAAAACATACCTGCACTCTGGGAAGCAATAGAAAACCAAAAGTTCCATGAGCCGCATTTACAATAAGATCTAGATGCCTTCTTTGATCACCCTTGTCAAATTGTCGAGGAGACCAAGGGATCATGGACCACATTCGATGGAGAGCAACCATTAAAACCTGAGATCAATGAGTTCCTAACATGCCTATCATCAGATCCCCTATTCATTCAAGAGACCAACCATCCAATAGTTGGATATTTGCATGACATGGCATAGGAGGACATACATAATGGTCCAAATGAAGAAGTGAACCAAGAATATCATGACTTTATTGAACATTTGTTCCATACGATTATCAGGTTGAAGCACCACTTTCTTCTTCAACAATTATTGACATCATATCAATCAAAACAGTTGGTTCCTCATGTTTGGATACGTATTAAAGTATATTCTTCAAACCTGAATGTGAGTATATTTATAATATTATTACACACATGGCTTCATTGGAAGTACTCGTATACTTGAAAAGGGTTCTTTTCTTAGGTAAGGTAGGATAGTAAATAATTAAATAAATGTTGCATATAGTTGTTAGTTTGGTGCAACATTGGTTTTTTATGTCTTTTTCAATAATTGGAATTGTCATACTCAAAAACTAATCTTAAGGGAGTTTGTTTCCCCCATAATTTTTAATATGTTTTCAACTAATAGTTAGATCTTTCTCCAAGTTTTCTAAATAAATTAGGCTATGATGATTTGTTGGAGTCTTCAAGGTATTCTCTCTTCAGTTACATTGGGAGAACATATTCATGACTTATTCATGGAAGTAATTGCATTCCTTTTGATTCTATTGTTTCGTCAAAATTGTATTTTATTTTGATCTTTTATTACCTAAGACTGTTTTGGAAGAACTGAATTTATTTTCCTATTACTTCCATAAAACTTTGATTTTCTTGTTTGAAGATTGTTCTATGACTTTTATTAGTTTTCCCTATTATTCATCTGAATTGTTTTCCTTGCTGAAATTTATAGCTTTAGGCAATTATTAATAGGGTAAAACTGAAAAGAAAAGAGCTCAAATATCAAACCCAAGACTTCTTATCATAACCAATCATTTTCAATTATTTTAGATATTCCTTCCCCCTTCTATACCAAGTTTCAGATCGTTTAGTACAACAGTACCTTATAGCCCCATCTTCAATTATATTACGGGATTACATAAAGTTAAAAGTCCATATTATGAGGCCCATAGGTAGCTAGTACAACCTGATCTAATTTAAAAATTGGTCAATAGAGCATCTTTATTAAAGAGTAGCAAGAGAGTCCATGAAGTTTCTACCCATGGGAACACTACTATAATTCTATATGAATAAAATTACCTTAGGGAATAGAGGTGATTTTAGGTTATTCTCCAGTGGCTTCATCCACCACACGTTAAAGGGGATCGACCATAGATATGACTTCAAATTGACTAAACTCATCAAGCATCCTTTACATAGGGACAACCTATATAAAGGTAATTTTTTCTACCTTCGAACTGGTACCATTTTGTGCCTTTATGGGGATTTTAAGAGAAGCTCTCCCATCCACCCAATACATATACATATATCGAAAATTTCAAGAGTGTAATTCATGGGACGAGAGCTTCTGATAGAAAATGGGTGCAAGAGGTTAACATGTCGAGGCTATATATGCTTATTGGTAGTGAGTCCCAACCTGTGGCACTACTAGGAAAACCCATCGGGGCTACTGATTCTCGTGGGTAATGGGGCATTATGTCTAGAGAGGGTAATATAAAAGTAAATACTTATAGGTGTCATCCCATGCATGTAGAAGGATTTTTTATGACTGCTCCCCCATCTTTAATTATATTTATACTGCACATTAGGAAGTAATGGGACAAGAGCTCTCAGAGTAAAATGGGTTTAAAAGGTTACCTCATTGAGGTTATAGACATCTGTTGGCAGCAAGATCAGACTTGTGACACCTATATTGACTAAACCTAATCCATTTTGTCCCTATGTACAGTACTACTTGTGAAGTTCTGTTAGGGAGAAGCATGAGTGGTTAGAACCAGGGCTAAATGAACTCCATTTAACTGCCACTTGAGAATAACCTTAAGTTGACCTCAAGACCCCATCATCCAATTCATACTATATATAAGATGTATCATCTTAAGAGTGTTGGGTTGTTATATTATTTTCATTGAAAGTTTAGTCGAGGTGAATTGGTTGACAATCAAGGTCAAGGTAAATCAACATCATTGATAGCAGGTCGAAGTCAAGGTAGATCGGCAACAATTTGAAGGTCAAGAAAGTCGGCTGGGTAAAGTGAAATTCGAAGATGTCGATGACAAGTCAATTGAAAAGAGGTTGAAGTGCAGGTGTGAGATGAATGACTAGAGAATGAATGGAGGTTGATTGGCAGTCGACTGGTAAACCTGAATTGGAGTCGACTGTAACATAATCTAGGGATTTATGAAACTTGTAGCCAATGATATGCATGGATCTGTAACCATTTTTGGGTGCCAATATTTAGGGTTTTTCCTGTTGTAAAGCCTATAAAGAGGTGTGTTTTAAGGGTGTAAAGGTCGTTGTTGTAGGTGATCGCAATGTTGTGATGCACTTATGCAAGTTAATGCATGTGTAGATATAGGTTGTTGTTCATGCATATATAAGACAAATTTGCTACAGGGTTGTTTTTACCTGTGCAAGAGGGTATGATGTTGATTTTGTCTTAGGTGTGGACCAAGGTTAGACATGTAACCTTTTATTCTAAATGAATAAGAAAACTGGAGAGAAGAACGCTCAAAGGAATGTTGGTTTTCCTGGTTAAGGGTTTCCAGGGTAAAATCTCAGTGTACTGTGTGATTGCTTGTGTCATTTTCTTTCTTGATTAAATTCTTCTTCTCTTCT
>CBVK0100437376.1:0-11759 GCA_900067695.1 Picea abies | reverse complement strand
TGAGGGCTTCCACCATAAGGGGACCACTTTGGAGTTCATCCATTTGTACACCTTATCAATCATGATAAGACACTAATGATTCATCTATACATTTTTCCAACAATGCATCATATACCAATGAAACCACATCGATCCATCTTCATCATGTTTAAATGACAACCTATTGATCCATATTCATCATAGACAATAGATATTGAATTTTACATCAATCAATCAATCAGTCACTTTACATCAATCAATGAAATCAATCAATCAAACCATTGGCATCAATGACAACATGATCTAACATAGATTTGAATCAATCAATCAAGCAAGAGAGAAGAAGAATATGACATACCTTGTTGCGATGTTCATCCTCACTGCTCCAATCCTTGGGATTGATATCCAAGATCCTCAACACAACTAAAATCCTACAAATACTAGCAATGGAACTCTTCCTCCTACTCTATATGATTAGACAAAGAAAATCTATCTATGAAGACTGCAACGACAATAGACAAACAAATGTAGAAAACATGAACTTGAAGGGAATAGTCCAAGTTAATATTAATTGGAAATCCAAATAAGGCACTTAAAAATCATTCTTGACGATGCAACAATCTTCTCCAATATCTCCTCATCCAACCCTTGCATGAATCGTTAAATCAAAATGCTGATGCTTCTCCCAAAATCAAAGGTTTGATATTTGAATTATTCCACCCTTCACCTTGGAAATACCTTCAATATATAGGATTGAGAGGTTTAACCACCATGAGATATTGAGGGAAATGGTTGAGGATATGGCTCCATAAGTTGAGATTTGGATGCTAGGATAGAGCCATAGTATAGGAGTTGACCACAACAAACCTCATCCCAAGAGAGATGGCCCTTAGGAAAAGGAGGGAGATCCCATATTTTCCTCTAATAGAACTTGCACCCCACCTTATTTAGAGACATATCACCATGGTGCCCCCTTAGTATGGCAAGATGAGTGATATCAATCCATCATCATGGGTAGGGGATCACCACCCTTCCAAAATGGCAAAAATTGGTCAATTTTTCCAAGAAAAAGGTATGTTTCTCGACCCCAAATGGTTGGTTTATTCTTCCAAACTAACTTAAGGATTGTGACAAATGTATTTCATGGTGTCAAGGGGTTTTTACACTTAGAAAAGTGAATGTGACACTTGGTAAGGTGCATATGACACTTGAGACAGTGCATGCGACACTTAACAAGGTGTATACGTCACTTTGCGACACTTAGGGTGTGACATTTTGATGTGTAACAGATACCCACTAAAGTGTGAGGTCAGAAGAGAAAATGATGGTTGAAACACTTTAAAAATTATTCAATGCAAGGTTATTGGAGTAGGAGAACCTGAAAGAATATGCAAACAACAATCAAACAATATAAATATATGTTTCATTCCCGAGGCAGGCATACCTATGCTCAAACAATATAAATATATGTTTCATTCCCGAGGCAGGCATACCTATGCTCGAAATACAAGTTGACTCAAAGCATGGCCGCTGACTAATACACTACAGATCCATGAGAATACTGAATAAAGATATGGCCACTAGAGATACAATGTGGATCCATATCTCCATGACATGAACTCATCATAGCCACAAAAAAATACACAATGGAGCTATGAGATGACAAAACATAGCCACAGATCAATACAATGTGGATCTATGTAGAAATACATTTATCAGTAAGATTGCCACAATGGTGATTGTACTAAAATATTTTACATGCTCAAATGATCTTCATCGCAGCCTGTGAAAATAACATAATAGAGTGAGTGCCCAACCCAGGTTCTTCATCCCGATCCCAAAATGGTACGAATCTAGCCATGCAAATAGATGACTTGATTTCAAACATGGTAGAAGCCACTTGATTACCAATCATTGAGGCATACCATTAACAAGTGCGAGGGAAATTACCAATTATGACAATGATTCCCAAGTTAACTTTATTACATCCCAATGAATGTGAATAAGTGATCTGAGTTCGAACATTCATGAGATCATCCGATCAGAGGTCAATGGTGTAAACCCACTGTCGAAAGCAAGGAGGCTTACCATTGAGGCATGCAGGTCCCAAGGTACTAACTTGTTTCTAAGTCTAATCCTAGATAATGTGTTGAAGTCCACAGGAAAATATTCGTTGAAGGAGGGCCTTGATGTATCCTCCATAATCAAAACAAAACTAACACATGAAAGTGATCTAAGATGGTAGATAAAATGAGTATAGATTGACATAGGAAATGGAAATTGGTAATACTGCAGGTGGATGAGTTGAAGTGAAACTTCCATTGAACATTGTGAGGCACGACAAGTGACTTGGTAGAATTGACTTGATGAGTGCCAAGGACATAATGTGATGAAAAAGAGAACTCTTAGATTGGAAAAAAAAAGTGTAACGACACATGGAATTGGTATGACTCAAAGACAAGCAGATTACCCAAATGTGAGGCGAGATACAAACATGTGCCATGTTTAAGGGTGAAAAAAGTTGCCATAAAGGATTCCAAAAAAAATGATCCACTTCCTTCAATTTCTCCCCCATCCAGGTAGATGAGTACCTCTTTCTTTTTAAATGATCTTGAGGAGGGTAAAATATGCTTGGTATAGCTCATCCTTCAAATGAGTCCCTCGACATATGTTTAACAAACCTAAAGAAGGAGGGGTTCGGTCCTGTATGGGTTCTAGAGATTGGACTCACATAGGTACTTCAATGCATAGTTTTACAAGCTCAAAGAAGGTAAATTCAATGGTTTTTCATGTTTAGAGAGTCTAAAAAGAACTTAAAGATGAATCCATGGATGTCTTTTTTGTAAATTTTGTCTCCCAAGCCCAAAAAAATTGTAAAACAACATAGGGGAGAACTCTTCTAGTCATGTTTGACTAGAGTATTCCTTTTTCTAGTAGTCTGATGAGGTCGAAAAAGAAATAAAATACCACTTGAAATATTCCCTTTCAAACATTTTAATGAGTGTTAAAGGAAGCAAGCTCGGTTGACAATATTTTCATGTTTAGGGCATCTGAAAAGAGATGAAAGGAGACTCCAAAGAGTTCCTTTTTAGCATAGCTTTTACGAGTCCGAAAAAGAGATAAAATTTTACTCGGTAACTTATTCTCATGTATTAAAGAGAATGAAAAAGAACAAATACTGATCTCGGTAACCTATTCTCATGTATTTACGAGCACGAGAAAGAACAAAGACTAATATTTTTTTAGAAAAGACTACTACGTTACGATAGGAATGACCCCCAAGCGAGGATCACTCCTAGCAGCATGTCTCTCTGGAGGTATTTTTCTCCCAGATTGCATGATAGAAGCTAGTGTCTTTGCTCCAACATGATTTACAGAGGCTGGAGATCTGCCCCCCAAGTGTTGTTTCCTTCAACGACTCTTCTTCTTTCCTTGTTTAGGTGTATGGATACTAATAGGAATATTTTCACTAGGCGGAGGAAAATAAGGTTCAAGTATTCGATCCAAAGTGAGACTCGATTCAAATGCAGGGGGAATTTTTCATTTTTTAACGAGCTTGATAGAGACAATGAACTATGCTCGTAAGCGTCTGTTTCATTTTTAAATGAGCTTGACACAAGAAAATAACTATGGTTGTAACGACCAGATACTACCAAAGGATCAAATGATTATAGGGATTTTTGCACCTGTGTCAAAATCATATTTAGTGTGGAAACCTACAGGGAGGCAGGATCAGGAAAAGGAAAAACTCCCATGAGTGAGGAATCCTTAAGAAGACCTACTCCTACACTCTCAAAACTAGAATGAGTGAGGAATCCTTAAGAAGACCTACTCCTACACTCTCAAAACTAGACCGCCTTAGAAGATGGACATTATTCACTGCAAAATTGTGGAGATATGGAGTTGTATAGTCAAGTTGGTCAATGGTGATAATTTTTCCTTGATGAAGAAATTATAAGATGCGAAACACCAAAGATGTGATGAAAATCATTTCATATAACCAACTACGACCAAGTAACAAATTATAATCCGGGGGAGCGTCAACCACTTCGATATCGACCGAAACAATTTTACCCTTCAATATCACAATGAAAGATTATAAGAGTTCGTGAGGATGGAAACCACGTCTATCAAATGATTTCAGGGTGGTAGGAGAAGAGTTAAGTTTAGGATAACGAAGGGATTTCCAGCAAGGCAAAGACATGACAGAGGTAGAGGCTCCCTCATCCAAAATAGTACAATGGATGTTCTTTCCATCAACTGAAATTTGAATTTGGAATGCTAGGTAGTGTGAGAGCCTCTCCATCCAGATTAAACATAATCAAGTTCAATTATTCTAGATCCATGGCTCTAATGGATGACAAAAGGGTTCTACATTGACTTGGAAAATTTTATAGAACTTCGAGGGCAGACATAACACAAGGCACTTGCACTAAATATTCAATGATATTGTAGTTTTGTGTGGCGTAGGAACTTGGATTAAATGTCGCTTTTCGAATTGTGCTCTTGGATAGGCACAAAACTACATCATAATTTGGCTTCTCAATCTGAAGAGGAGTGGAAGATGGAGGAGGAGTGGATGTGACAAGGCACTTGCACTAAATATTCAATGATATTGTAGTTTTGTGTGGCGTAGGAACTTGGATTAAATGTCGCTTTTCGAATTGTGCTCTTGGATAGGCACAAAACTACATCATAATTTGGCTTCTCAATCTGAAGAGGAGTGGAAGATGGAGGAGGAGTGGATGTGGAGGGCTGATCAATAGCCTTTCCATTAGCCTGATAACCTAGAGGAGTGTCATAAGTATTTTATTGAGTCGTTATATTAACTGTCTTAAACATATAAACCTTAGAGGAACTTGAGGAAGCATCCCCATGATGGGAATGACCTGTGTCACCCCCTTACGGAGGGACATGATTTTGTGCAACCAGATTTTGTTGCTGAACCAGTTGGGAGGTACCCTTTAGAAATTTAGTGACAACCTCATGATGGGGACAATATTTTGTGTAGTGGTCTTCTTCACAAATCATACATGGAAACTTAGCCTTCCTATTCGGTTGAGTATCAACAGTCTTTGTAGAATCCTGTTGGTCAAAATATTTCTTAGATTTACCATTGTTTTTATTCTTACCTCCTGGTTGCTGAGATAAAGTGGATTAGACTGCATTCACTTTGGATATTTGAGCAAGAGCAGAAATAGTTTTGGTGTCTAAAATGGAAACTAGTTCTGGAGAAAGTCTTGTCAGATCATTCGATGACCAAAAGCATGAGGAATCAAATCATAAAGTGTGCTAAACTGGGAATATACCCAGTCCAAATATTTTTCACGACTGATAGCTTGCTCCTAAGTAACTAAATTTCCCATAACAACGTGACGGGAAATGGGAGGCAAGAGCGACTTTGTAAACCAATCCTCCAAGAGTTGGTCAGGAATGGGAGATTTAATAAACCGTCTTCGCTGCATCCACTCATGAATATGATCAGATATGTGGGTGGAAGAGGATTTCTAGAGTACTCATGAATATGATCAGATATGTGGGTGGAAGAGGATTTCTAGAGTGAGATAAAAATCTATGTACCAATCTCATATCGTATAAGCAACTAAAAATGCATCAAGAAATCCATGGAAAGAGAATTAAAGTCGACAAAGGAGTTACGCGGAAACTCAATATACCATTTGGCTACTGCAACTGTAAGTGTTCTCTGAAAAAGTATCAGACAAATGGAATCATCCATTAAAGAGTTGGAAGAACACCATAAATGGAAATTCATAACATGGTTGTTAGGATCTTTCCCAGGTTTTTTGTCGAATTTTGGGATGTCGAACATTAATTTGGCAGGGATGGTAGGACAAAAAAAGGCATGTCGAATGGGATCATTGGTCATACGTGAAAAATCTAGCAGATATAGCGTAGCCAAGAATGGAAGATGTTGGTTAACATGTGGATACTTATGGTAACCATGCAGCATGGGAACACTAGTAGGACCATATCTAGGTTTCGGTGAGATAGAAAAACTAGGTGGTCCTCCCATGTATGGCGACTACCCATGTTGACCACCCATGTAAGGTGGTTTTCCTGATTGTTCTCCTATGTACTGTGATTGAATAGATGGACCTCCTACATAATGATATTTTCTTGATGGTCCCCCCATGTATTGTGATTGAAGGGAATATTGTGTTGGAATCATGGGGTTTACATATTGATAGGGAAAAGTTCCTTGCTGAGGAATGCCTACCGGATTAGGTTGACCCCACAAAGGGTTAGCAAGTCCTGGAAATGGATGTCCAAGATACATGCCAATGGTATTAGGGATATAAGGACTTGCAGGAGTGGCTTTCTCCCAAGCTTGTGGATGTTGCAACCATGTAGGTTTACCCCCAATGAAAAATTTCCCTCTAGCTGAAGGTTTCCCAGCTAAAGGTTGGCCTCCCATTGAAGATTGACCTCCAATGTAGGGTGTACTCATTTGTGATGGTTGAGATGGAGGATGAGTAGCTTATGTAAATGTGGTTGTGTGAATGACTTGATTGCTGGCCATATGACCAATGGTATGGCCAAGTAAGGCACTTGTTGTGTGCATGTGTGGAAATAGTGAAACAAGAATAATACTTGACCCATGTGAGAAGGGAGTTGTATGCACAATTGGTTGAGTTGGGGTTACTTGGGTCACCAATGTTTCTGGTAAATATGAAGAAACAATAGTATAAACTACATGAATTGTGGAAAAAGAGAAATTCCCAAGTCCTTTGGGAAAACCAAAAGATGATGGGTTCATGCCAAAAGATTGTGTAGTGGTTGAATCGAGCGGTAAAATGTAAGAATAATAGGCATCAATAAATATTGTATATGGTGGATAAATGAGTGGTAGGCCACGTGGATCAATAAAAAGAGGATTCATGTAAGATGCAAGGATTTATATAAAGGTTTTGACCGTTTCTTTGACGTGTTGGCCACTTCCAGGAGCTACACTCCTGATTTCAGAAGTTTGATCTACGATCATTCCCTCGAAAGAAACATTGGGTTGAGGTTCCTAAATTTTAGGATCCATACCTTGTATATTGTGAGATCTTTGATCTTAAGGCCAACTACGAAAGTCAAAGAAATAAAATCCTAAGAAAGTGAAAATCAATCAACCAAGCAACAATAGATTCAAATATCTTTCAAAGATGGGATATCAAGCTGCCAATGAAGAAATGAGAAGTAGTTACCCCGACCTCCACGTAACATTCCTTCTTGGTGCAAGAAACCCTCACTTTCGCAGGTTCACCCTCCAAGGGTATTGAGAGTGTGATACAACGTGTACCCTAGGTACTGTGGGAATCCCCCCATAGTCACCTTTGTATATACCTAAGAAAGGCCACTAAGGTTACCAACTCGTAGTCAGCCTTTGATAAGGTACAATTGATAGTCGAGACTTAACGTATGGGTAGGATATCAAAGTATAAAATTCTTCTAGAGGACTAAGGACAAGTGGACCAGTATAATTTAAAGGTCTTTGAATGGATTTAGAGTTCAATAAGTACTGATACCAAATGATTCAGTGACACTTCAGGAAGAACCCCTAGTATATGATATTTATTCTACAATTGGTCAAGCTTTGGAGGGGTAAACTTCACTACTCTTCCCCAAGAGACCTTGTGTTTAAACCTTGTGTGAGAGGGGGTTCCCAACTATGCTCATACGAAAGTTGGATTTGTTCACTCTTTAGTGCTCTACAGTCTACTTAGTAGTCTTGGACAATTTAATCACTTTTCCTAGTCCAAAGACCCTAATCCTGTGCTATTGTTGGTGTGCTAAAACAAAAAAAATGTTCTAAGTGATTTTGTTAGCGCATGGTTTATTTTAATGGATTTTTACTCAATAGGTTCATGGATATGAAATTGATTATGTGAGAGAGAATTGACTCCAATAGAATGAAAAAGAATGAGATGCAGTTTATTGTTTTCGATGAATTCTATGTATGTGAAGGAGAAGAGTTCTATTCTTCTTAGCACAAGAAAGAACTCAAAATGACGCAACTCTTAATTTCTGGAACAAGATGATGCCAAAAAACTAAGAAAATGTTTTCGAAAAACAAAATGCACATGCAAAACTAGCTTTTTTTTCAAACATGTACCAAAACAAATTTCCTAAAGAATGCAAACAATTCTTCATTTGATTATGTATGCAATGAGATATGCAAATTTTTTTGGTTCTTAACTTTCAAATGGAATGAAAGAGATCTATGTTTGACACAAATAAATACGAGTCAAAAAATAAATCAAACAAAGCGCACTCAAAACATGATGAGAATTGAAATAAAACAAGTGTGAGATAACTTGTTCAATCAAGGACTCAAATATGCAAAAGAGAAAGAAGACAAACACTCATGAAAATTCTCAAAACACAAGAAGCAAGAAACAAAATTCAAGGTTGGGTTGTGGTAAACAAGAGAGTTCTAATCATCTAGAAAAGTGATATGTTTCAATGAAAAAAAGGCTCAAAACCAAACAACCTTTGCAAACCCTAGTTGATGAAAACTCCTAAAAAATCAAGTAATCTGAAAGCTTTGCGAGACGAAGATCAGAGAAATGAAAGGAATGTTGAACCATGGGATCTTGTTAACCAAAGGGGAGAAAAAATAGGAGAGAATTGACAACTCAAATAAGGAAATGAAAATGAGTAATAAATGTCAAATTCTCAATTAAACAAAGTCAAAGACAAACTTGGAGTCTTTGGGATAAAAACCTCTCAAAAGAAGACTAAGAAAACCAGGGAAAAAACATACAAAAATGCATAAAAAAAGGAGACTAGTGCTCTTGTACTCAAAGAGACAGAGCATCATGGCACCCCATAGGAGGCTTAGGGGGAGCCAGGCAAATCTATCTATGAATACTGAAATAACAATAGACAAGCAAATGTAGAACACATGAACTTGAAGGGAATAGACCAAGTTAATATTAATTAGAAAGACAAAGAAGGCACTTACAAAGCATGCTTGATGATGAAAAAATATTCTCCAATCTCTCCTCACCCAACCCTTGCATGAATCTTGAAATCAAAATGATGATGCTTCTCCCAAGATCAAAGGTTTGGTATTTGAATTCTTCCCCCCTTCACCTTGGAAATACCTTCAATATATAGGATCGAGGAGTTTAAACACCATGATATAATGAGGGAAATGGTTGAGGATATGGATCATTAAGTTGGGATTTGGATCCTAGGATAGAGCCATAATATAGGAGTCGACCACAACAAACCTCATCCCAAGAGAGCTGGCCCTTAAGAAAAGGAGGGAGATCCCATATTTTCCTCTAACAGGACTGGTGCCCTCCCTTAGTGAGAGGAAGAACACCATGGAACCTCCTTAGTATTTCTAGTGGAGCACTAGATCCTCCTCATCATGGGTAGGGTAGTGCCACCTTTCCAAAATGCCTAAAATTTGTCAAAATTTCCAAGAAAAAGGTATGTTTCTGGGCTCCAAATGGTTGGTTTCTTCTTCGAAAATGACTTAGGGATTGTGACAAATGTATTTCATGGTTTCAAGGGGTTGTAACACTTATAAAAGTGAATGCAACACTTGTTAAGGTGAATACGACACTTGATACAGTGCATGCAATACTTAACAAGGTGCATACGTCACTTGTGACACTTAGGGTGAGACACTTAAGTGTGACAAGGTGCATACGTCACTTGTGACACTTAGGGTGAGACACTTAAGTGTGACATTTTGACATGTAACACTGTGTGCAGACTCAAGGGGTGTGACTATTGAAATGGCCATTCAAATAGTTCATGAATTGGGTGAGAACAACAATATAACAAAGGGGTCAAGATTACAAACACACCAGAAGGTTAGAATTGCAACGCTTAGACATTGTGGAATATCTCCTTGACACTTTCCTTAGTCTTTGGATTTGGACAAAGTGACAAATATGCAAAACAAAAGACTAATTTTGAGCATGAGTAAGTGCATTCTCATTATTTGGGAGTGACAATTGGAGTAGCTACCCAATCAGTCTGAGGAATGGGGGATATTAATGTGTAAAGACATAGAAGAATCGGTTGAAGTATGGGTGCAACCACATGATCACAGGAATTCAACACTTAGGATTTTTTTTTAAGTGAAATGTGGAGTAGTCAGTTATAACAGGAAACAAAAAATACAATGAAACTGAACAACAACAAGGAAACAACATCATAGAAAGATAGTGTAGTAGAGTTGGGTGAATTTCATCCTTGGATTTGGATGAAGCGACCTCATTGACTCAGGTAGTAGATTGTGTGAAGTTGGGTGAAATATAATTTGGTTTGTGGAAACTTGGGGTTTCCACTTCATAGGGAAAGTTGGAGTGTCCACTTTGGAAAAATTTGGCGTTTCCACTTCATAGGGAAAGTTGGAGTTTCCCTTTGGAAAAATTTGGCGTTTCCACTTCATAGGGAAAGTTGGAGTTTCCACTTTGGAAAAATTTGGCATTTCTAGTTGGCATGAAACTTGGTGTTTCCACTGGACTTAGTTGCAATGGGAGCACGAGTTTGGGGAGAGACTTGGAGATTGCATATTTTTTGGATGTTGTCGGGGACAAGAACGACTTGAGGTGGGGGAGGATGTAAGGTATTTGGCTAGATGGACATGGAGACCTTCTCCCAAGTAGTCAATGAGACATAACTTGGAGTTTCTCTAGCACCCAAGTTTGGCAAGTGAATGCCTTGGGAATGCGAATGCGCTAAGGGGATTTCCCAAGTATGAAGTGACCAAGAGATTGTGGTGCACCGATAAGAGGGGCACACCAAGGTTGGGCACATTGATCCCAAGGAGCACAACAATTGATAAGTTCATGGGTTCATTTGGGTGTCTTGGTCTACAAAGGGGCACAATGATTTATTTGGGTGATTGGGTCCATGAAGGGGCACAATTTTTTTTCATACACATGGATTCATGAAGGGGAACGACACCCATAAAGGATGCAACAATTTATCATGATGACCTTTAGAGAGCCTATATGAGAAAAAGGGTGCACAACCAAGGAAGGAAAGTTTTTAAAGACATGGAAATCAAGAGAGATATGTGATTATGAGGCAGACGAAGAGTGCGAGCTCCCTCAAGGAACCATGTCACTTCACTTGGGAGGACTTGTGTCACTATTACATTTGGGTCAAATTCTGATGGCACGTTTGATGCAATTGCCACTTTATATTGTCGGGAGAATGACANNCCACTTTATATTGTCGGGAGAATGACAAACAATGGACCCCCTCAAATGTCGTTTCACATGAAGTCACTTTTTCGACACCATAGCTATTGTCTCTATTGTGACGTTTCATGCAGACTTGTGTCATCGCATATTTGACTATCCAAACCCCATATAGTCATCACTACAATGACGTCATAGACATCATAATTCCAACGTCCCATTTCTTAGGTCTCCACTACGTGTGTGCTATGGGAGCGACATTCCCAAATGTTGTAACACTGATGTAGGGTAATGTCTCTCCACCAATGGTAAGAGGATCATCTCCGATGTGTTTTCTATGGGAGCGACGTCTCCATGCATTGTAAGACTGACATAGGGGAATGTCTCTCCACCGACGGTAAGAGGGTCATCTTCAACATGTTTGCATTGCGAGTGATGTCTCTAGGCGTTGTAATACCAACGTAGGCAATGGTGGCAACACCGACGGTAAGAGGATAAAATCTGATGTGTTTTCTATGGGAGCGACGCTCCAAGACATTCAAATAGCGACGACATTGTAGGTATTTAAAAAACAAATGTCAATTCCATGACAACATTACATTC
>CBVK0100437374.1:0-11765 GCA_900067695.1 Picea abies | reverse complement strand
TTACAATGAAATTACAATATACTTTTACAATGCAATTTTTCCTTCGGGGGGCCGCTTGTCCCCAAACCCCGCAGAGGGGGTAACCCCCCTCTGCACTCCCCCCCGTGGAAGAGTGTACATACTTTTGGTGTGTAAATACTTCATGGGGTATAAACACGACTAAAAACAAAAGACCTCTAAATCAGGAAGATAATCAGGCTCCACAACCAACAGTTCCTCCAACTCCAACCCATGTTGTAAGTTTGTCCTCCCTTTCACAAATTTGCAACACCCTCAGCCCTCGACCTCATGTTCCTCTAGGTTGGAACCATTTATATATGGTTGAGATGATGCATATCCTCCAACCTCTTCAAAAGAAATGGATCTAGGGAGTCCATCCTACTAGCCTCCCCCCACGTCTTCATTCCTTATAATAAAATTAAAATATTATCTAAGAATTATGTTATCACCATCAAGAAATTGGAGTCTTAAGAAACCCTTCCAATATTATTGCATACTAATGTGTGGTCCATACAAATTAACAATTATATAATATTTCCATAACTCTAATGGTAATAGGTACATCCTAATCCCTAAATCAATAAATTATGAGCTTTAAAGATGGAAAGATTGATTCCAAGTTGTTATTATCCCTATAGACATAATTATAGCATCAAAGGATAGAAATTTTCATCCATATAGAATAGAATAAAAAGATTTATTAGCTTTATCACCCTCCACCAAAGTTTTTTGGATTAGGATTACATCGGGTTTACAAACCCTTACCAACCTATCTAGGGAAAAAACTTTATGAGATGCCCCAAAATTCTTATATTGAAGGTCATAATGGTCATGGTTTAACATTGATGGAGGTTAATCCCACTCTAAGGGCCCTAGAGATGGTTTTCTTATTTCCTTCGAGTATTTCTCTTTCAACCCTTTATTTGGCTATTGACAAGAAGGACTTCCTAGTAGGAGTGGTAGTGTTAAGGGATAGACCAATATCATAATGAAACCCTATTTTTATACCCCTAGTTAACATATAGGAATTAGATAATCTTAGATGATACCATTTCTCTTGGGCCTTAGAACTCTCATACTTCCTAGGGCCTTGCAGATTATGTCTCAAGGGAGCCTCGAAGCTCCTCTCATCTATGTCAATGACTTGCAAGGGATGAGATAGAGAGGAAAGGTTGGGAAAATTAGAGTGGGATATAAAGGGAAGAGGATACTCTTGATGAAGGGGTACTCCTTGAACCTTAGAACCTTTAATTTATCCATAGAAGGAACATGAAGTTTCTCATTCTAAAAACCAAAGAGAAGAATTTTGATAGGAACTATTTTAGACTTACTCCAAGGACCAATGGTCAAGGCTCTTGTTTCCTCTAAAGTTCCTAGGTTCTACTTTCCATCATCATTACCTTTGCAAATAGAGGTGATGAGAAGAACTAAGCTATCAATTGAATTGGCATTCTCCCTGAGATCATTTGTTCCAAGCACCCCCTTCAACTCTAAAGTAGCCTTCAATGGTGTGGATTGAAAGGAAACTTGTTTAGCCTTCAAAACCACCTTAGTTTTAGCTTAATTTCCCCAATGTACTAATGACATAATTACAATTATGGGAGAAACTTCTTGACAAGCCTAATTGGAAATCCATAATTCATATTTCCTTCCAGATAAACAGTTAGTCTTAAAATGACCATAAACATGGAAAATTAGCATCTCAAATGAATATTCACATAATCTAAATACTAACTATATCTGCATCTTCTAACTTCTATAGTTATGANNAACTATATCTGCATCTTCTAACTTCTATAGTTATGATATCTAGGAGGCCTTCCACTTGTTCAACCTCAACACATATCATAGCCACCTTCCATGAACTCCTTTGTGTAATTCTCTCATCAAAACATATGTATTTACTAATTGAATTCCTAATTACATTAAGGCTCTAAGCACTCCATAACTTCAAAGGGAGATTTGAGAGTTTTACCTAAATCAGTTGGATGGTAGGTTTTTCCCTTATGGGGTTGAACTTGTGGAAATTTCATGCACTTTGGAAATTAATGCAAAATTGAAATTTCACCTTCTTCCTAGAAGGTTTCCCAAATATTAGCCCTAGGATTTTCAACCTTTAGAACTACTCTAAATTAGGGTATAAAACAATAATG
The DNA here is from genome assembly GCA_900067695.1 of Picea abies. Lineage (NCBI taxonomy): Eukaryota > Viridiplantae > Streptophyta > Pinopsida > Pinales > Pinaceae > Picea > Picea abies. Next base: position 9,612 of record CBVK0100437374.1, on the reverse strand, counting down.
GAAAGATTGCAATAATTCACTTCAAATAGCCCTAAAATTCCCTACAATTCAAGGAGAAAACCAACCAAACAAAGAAGTTTCAACCACTTCTAGGGAAAATTATCAACCAATAATCAAATCTGAAAAATGGACTTTTACAACAATATTTACAGTAATATAACAACAGTAAAATCAACCTCGTATATTCTTCCTTAGATGTCAAATCACTTATCAATTTTCCCTTTTACTTATGTCCAATTTGCAAGACATAAATGTTAATTCAAGAGATGAGCAAGTTTTATGCTTATCACATTTTCTCTCATAGCAGTCCCTAAATTCCTTAAAACTTGCAAAAGTTTTATAATAGTTAAGGCTACTTGTCTCCCTCAAAAGAATTGTAACCCTTTGTAAAATTCCATATTTCAAGCTTTATGAGGGTGACTAATCTTTATATCCTAGAAAATACTTCTCCCTAAATTTATGCTTATATTGATCTCAAACTAGATGATAAGATCACCCATAAGAGAGAGAGTACAAAGCCTAAGAATCAAGCCTTCAACCAGTGTTTTCTCCTTTTCCCATACAATACTTTACTTCTATAATATTGGCCACTTGACATCATATATGCAAGTGCAAAATTACAAGAGACAAGCCATTGTCTAACACAAAGTGAAACATATGTCTAACCCCCACCTCCAATACAATTGACTCAAATAATTCAAATACTGAGGCATTCTTAGCTTGGTCAAAACATCTACAAATTTTAAATAAATGTGATTCCTAGAGAACAAGAAACAAAAATATCCAAAGTGGTCATGTTCATAGTGTAGCAAGCCTTGAACACCATTGGCTCCTTGTTTGTAATAATATTGAAGGTTAAATCATCTTGAACAAAAACTAAAAGTATTCATACTTTGTATCCACAACTTAGATAATATTGTGAGTAACAAAATTGTGCTTACTATTATGAATATTGACGCCAATTCTCCATCGATGTAACTGTGTGAAACATGCCCCTATTTTTCTGTTATTCTGGATCTGCTTTCATTTTTTATTTTTATGTATGCTTGTAATTCACATCCAAAATAACTAAAGTTTTTGTTCAACATTTCAAATGGATCAAAAACTCTGACAGGGGCTATGTCTTTCTTCATGGAGGTAGAAAAAGGTGTATGGGAATCCGTGAAGCTAGCAGCAACAATTGTAGTAAAAGAAAAATTAGTAAAAGAGTATCATGAATTTAACAAATTAGGAAATGAACTAGCACCAAATAGGTCATTAGAGACATTCAAGGATGTTGCAAAGAGATCTCCATTGATAGTAGAATCATGGGTTTTTGTTTCCTTTCTAAAAATATCGAAATGCAACATTATTCCATAGACTACCCTGCAAACTAAGTAGATGATCTTAATTAGCACGATCCTTTCTTTTCATTTTACTCTCCAATTATTTAGAAGTAGATTCTACTTTGGCAATAACTTTTACCTCAAGATAAATGTTTGCTAGAGTGTTATAGTCCAATAATTTTTCTTCATTTCCTAGATCACTAGAGGCTCCTTTTCAAATTGTTGTGTGTTCATGTAGAGTATCATTATCTATCCAACATATAACTTCAAGTTGGAGATCGAGGAGAGATTTGTCTTGATGCTATCTGCCAACTAGCTCATTTGCTTAAGAATTGTGCACCTTTGTGTATGCAATCTAAATTTAGCAACAACAGTTATAAATCAACACAAATATACCTTTCAAAATTGCGAATTCTCAGTGGAGTATGCCTACAATAACATCTTGTATTGACAAATAGGAAATCATTGTCATAAGAGGAAAACAATCAATCATTTCAGCTCTGGAATGAAGTCAATTTCAATGGATTATGTTCACTATAATGCACAATAATTTTGTCTGGAAAATCCTTCACAAAATAGTTCACAACATATCTTGAATCCTCTACACACAGCTTAGCCATATTTGTGTCCTTGGTTTTCCAAAATCCTTGAATCTGTGTGCAAATAAGTTTTGAGTCACCTTGCATATGAATTCAAGATATCCCTTGACTCAGAGAAACTTTCCAAATCCCAAAATGATAGCATGATACTCAACAACATTATTTGTTGCAAATCCAACACTCTTTCTCAATTTATATACCACTTTTCCATCTTGGTTTCACAACTGAGCTTCAGTTCCAACTCCTCTTTTCTCAAGTGCCTCTAGAAATGATTGGAACAGAGGAAAACATGTCCCTGGCCCCCAAATTCCAATCCATAGTATGTAACTCATATTGTGTAGCACTGACATTCTTGTTGTTGAACAACAAATCACCCAATCTTCTAACAATAATACCTAGATTTCAAGTACAACCTCACCAATGTGACTAGATTGCCCTTCAGATTTAGAAGTTAATTGTTGGCCCTAAGTCAAACATCGTAGACTAGAAGCACGTCATTTATTATCCAAACCACTTCACTAGTTTCTCACTGGTTGATGTATCCAATAACGCCTTTTTTTTAGGATGCAATGAAGCTATTGTATATTAAAAATATCACTCCTTCCATTATACCAACACACTTTGACTTAAGATTTGAATATGGAAATTTTTTTCTTGGCATGAATCTTTAACACATGGATTATATCTCCAAAACAAAAAGAGAGGATATTGTTTTTCAGATTGCAAATTTGTATATGAAAGGATCTCATTATAATTCTATTAACTTCTTATCCATATGTCACATCCATACAATATATCTACATGATAGCACAACCTCTGTTACCAACTGTTGATATGCCATTCATATCAAAAATCCTTTGTAATGACATGGTTCTTGTTCGTCAGGGAGAAATCAAAACCAGCCTTAATTGTACTTGGGCAAGCGGTATCTAGTGCAGGAACAACAACTATCAACAACAAATATTTTTCTTTAGGAGATGAGAAATCAAAAGTGGCCTTTGTTAGTGTTATCAATCCAAAAGTCACCCTAGATTGTAATCAGGTGAGCTTGGTAACATCAAAAGATTTGTAAATGTAAATGAGTTTTTAAAAGGTCAAATGGACAAGACTCAAAATAATAAGGTTTTAACTCATAAATCTGGGCTAGCATGCACAAGAAAATGAGGTCTTGATTAGCTTTAGTCAGCTGTTTAAGGATAAATATGAGTAGAGGGAAGACTTGGTGAGAAGAATGAACAAGTCTGATATAAGCATCAGGTATTCTAGCATCTAGGTGAAGAAAAAGATCAATCACAAGATCCTATTGAAACTAAACTTTAAAACCCTGAAAACATTTACAGTAGCATCACAATCAAACATCCATTATAATACAGCTATAACATCTCACAAGGATCATCCATTAATAGGTTGTCCATAACAAACCAGTCTCTAGAATATTCTGCCAATGTTGAAGAATTCAGGTCCAAATATGAAATAAGCTCATATGCTTTCTGTTGTTCCAAATCTATTTCACATTCATTACCTTCCTACTTAAAATCTTAACCATATTGACATCTTGTTTTCTTATGCACATGGTTTTTATTAATACAAGGTTGTTCATTTGTTAGTGATGGATAAGAGATTAGATTTATATGAAAATCCCTTTCAATGCCTCCATAGCATTTACAAGGATCAGCATCATAATCATCATATACAGGAATAGTGCTAAGAGGTTCCAAACAAATCATAGAAAAATTATGTTCATCACCATCATTGGTATTTCCATCAAAAATAGGTTGTCCATAACAAACCTTTGACTCTTGACATTCAGAATGTCTTGTTTCAGGATGCTCTCCAATAGAAAAGTATTCATTACCAAAGTCTTTGTCAACAACAAACTGCTCTTGGTCAATTTTTGAGACAGTGACTTCCTCATAGGAAAGGTTTTCAAAGATACATGCTTCGAGGACCAAATCATCCACTATATTTTCTTCATAGGGACAGCAAATAAAATCTACCTCATCTTCAGAGTTGACATGATACTGACTTTGAATCATGCCACAAGCTCGGAGGTTCTCCTCCACTTCCTCAACATCCATGAATAACTTTGATAAAGATGTAGATTTTCTTTCCCTAAGATACAAAACAAGGTAAGAGTGTTGAGACACTATGTAATACACCATGGCATCAGTCTCAGAAGGTTTAATCTCTAGGGGCAGACTGCAATACAAGTTGTAAAACCTTCGATTAAAAGCAAACAGAACTTCATTTTTTCCCCTTCTCAAAGTAGTGAACTCATATAGGTACTGATCAAAAGACTTGTTTTCACCCCAACACTTTAAAAATGCACTGCACAATTCAATGCAAGAACCAATGGAATAGGTTCCCAAACCCTTAAACCACACAGCAGCATCTCCAAACAAGGATTTGGAGAACAACCTCATGGTAACATCATCATGAACTATCTCAAACTAATCAACAAAGTTCTCAAAGGCCTCCAAATGCCTCTCAGTTGTAGCATGATATTCTCCATAAAATCGAGGAAGATACTCAAAGAAATCAAGCGGATAAGGATGAAGGTGATATGGAAGCCTTAAAGGTTTAAACATCTTGTCTTTGATTCTAGTTTGAAAATAAGTGGGATGAATATAAGGTTTACCAAGCTGCTAGCAAGGTTCAAAAGTAACAGCAAAAGGTGATGAGATTTGAGAAGGCTGTGAATCAGTTCCAACCTCCTCAAGGTTACAGAGCTAATCAATTTCATGAGAGATTTCAATACAAAGTTCATCCTTGTGAGTAGGCTAAGGTGAAGGTATCAAATCAACATCTACAACACAGGCAAAAGGTAGGTCTTCTTCTTCCAAGGATGGATATATAAAAGAAGATTGATGATCATCCAAATATACAAAACACAAGATGATCCTTTTAATACGTGAAGGAAAAAGTAAAAATGAGTTGATAAAAAGCAAAAATAGCTCATGAAGAAGGCTCATAAACTGATACCTAGTCATCTTTCTATCAACAGGATCCTCCCCAATGGAGTCTTTGATTGTGGAGTCACCAGGTGGATGATTACAGTCAACTTTATGTATCCCTCTCTTCTCTACCATCAAGAGTTGGATATATGTCGTTCTTCCCAAGGAACTCTTCAATCTACTCAAATCCGTCCCCGGAAACAGCGTCATTTATGTTACCACTCCAAAAGTCACCCTAGACTGTAATCAGGTGAGATTGGTAACATCAAAATATTTGTAAATGTAGATGAGTTTTTAAAAGGTCAAATAGAAAAGACTCAAAATAATAAGGTTTTAACTCAGAAATATGGGCTAGCATGCACAAGCAAATGAGGTCTTGATTAGCTTCAGTTAGTTGTTTAAGGATAAATATGAGTAGAGGGAAGTATTGGTGAGAAGAATGAACAAGTCTTCTATAAGAATCAGGCCTTCTAGCATCTAGATGAAGAAAAAGATCAGTCACAATATCCTTTTGAAACTAAAATTTAAAACCCTGAAAACATTTACAGTAGCATCACAATCAAACATCCATTATAATACAGCTATAACATCTCACAAGGATCCTCAATTAATGAGAATTCAGAGTAAGAAGAAATAAGGAAATGAAGAGAACCTAACTTTCATTAATAAAAAATTCTCAAGTCCAATACATAACCAGAGCACAATCTACTGAGTCAAAAATATTACAATTCGGGAGCCTCAGCTCAACCATTCCAACCTTTTTCATCATTTGGAACATGGATTGATAATAAAAAAGAAAGGCCACAGCTAGAGGTGCAAGCTGGCCTTCCTCACATCGAATTCTCCAACAACATTTTTCAATTGAACACCTGTGCTAGCAGTTATAACCAAACTGCTATAAAAAAGGAAATGTGTCGGTAACTGATCCAACAATATTTAAATGCCACTTCCCCCCTTGATCTTCATTGATGTACCTCCTTTTGCATGCCAAGTGTTCTGTAGAGGTGGTAATTTGTTATCATGATGCGAACTACTATCTCAACCATTCTCCACATCATCAGCCACCTAAAAGAGTAATGAATTTGAACTCCTTGATTCCAGGTGCCAATAGGTAGCGCCATTCTGGTGTATCTCTATGCAAATTTCATCTTTGCTAGAAATTTGGTAGCGAATTTAGGTAGCACACTATGGAATACACAGCACCCAGGAGAGTAAGTAGCGCCCAGGAGAGTTGGTAGCACCCAAAAGAAATCGCAGTGACCAGAAGATTTGGCAGCGCACTGCACTCTGCACATCCATGGATGAAAATGGTGGAACGGGCAAGAAATGGGGAACATAATCATATATATCATGGATACATTTAGTTCTTCAACACCTGTAGAATCTTTAAACAACACTGCATTGACATCTCATCATGGCACCTGCGCATGCATCCTGCAAATCAAGCATTTGCAATTTCACTGAGCACCGAACAACTGGAATGTTGGATTAATTTATGGCTTGACTTTGAGTTGAATTCACAGCTAGCATGTAGGATGGTATGACATGTAAACATGACTCGGAATTGGCATATGTGATATGGCTTAGGTTTGAGGGAATTTGGAAGTAAGACACTTAAGCGCACACACCCTTTTTATTTTGTTTTATGTAATAAATATATATAATAAACATAATTCATAAACAACAAAATAGTTTAGAAAAACATTGTATATATATATCTAATAAAAACATTGTTTTTTATAATAAAAGTGTTTTTATGACAAAATTATCATAAAGATTTGACAGACTTCAATAAGGATTTCACCATTTATTTGCAGGTCAAGAGGATGAAGCCAAAGGATTTCTGGGCAAAAGTAAACAATAGGAGCTTGATGAATAATCTGAAGGTTAAGGACACTAGCCAAAAGACTTAAGAAAACAATAAATCAAGTAGAGAGTGATGAAAACACTCTCAAAAATACCAGTGCATTTTGATCGCTAACAGTTAGCACTCTGTAAATTTTGTTTGGTTGATAGACAAATGACAGAGGTAACTGTTTCAACTAACTTTAGGTTGGATTCTTACCCTTCCAACCAGAGAGGGCTCTCTCAAACAAGTAAACATTGAAAATACTCAAAAAGATTTGGCAATGGACACACAAAGGTCAGATTCTGCAATAGGACAAGTTTTTTGAGGGCTTGGTAGGACCAACAAGAGAACAAGGCCATTGGGAAATGGGGTTAACTTTTGAAATCATATGAAAATTTGAAAGTTATGTATTCCTGAGGGAACAGAGGCAAAATAGGCACCGTGTTCAGCCAAATAAGCAATATGAGATGGCAGTGGGAAAAAGAGGGAAGACCACTATGATAAGAGGCATCTAATGGAGGATGAATCTCTTGGTATAGATTCCAAAAGAAGGAACATAAAGGTTGGTTACCGAAAACAGAGCTAGTAATAGATGAATTCTGAATCAGAAACCAATAAAATATTACAAGTATAATAAATGTAGGAAGGAACACCACCAAGATGAATTCCTTCTTGTACTTGAAGATTTCTACTAACAGAAAAACACATTCATGAATATGAAATACAAGAAAACATATTGAACATCAACACCATGATGAATCTCAACTATCTAAGAAAACCTTCTCTGCTTATATTAAAATTCATAAGAAATCACAAAGTTTTCCTGCTACAGGGGCAGGCCCCTCCCCAGCCAGTCAAACCATTCATTTATTTTTTCAAGAGTATATATAGATAAATTACTTATGAGACCCAAAAACGGATCATCTTCTCCAAATTTTCAAAAATAGATATCGGTTACAGAGGGATTAACGTACCAAAACTGAACTCGTACTTTCTAGGGAATGTTACAAACAGAAAATTGAAATATTTAAGATCTTTACCCTAATTGCTACCTGTCTACAAAATCACAAGATTCCCTTAAATAAACACGATTTAGCCCGGCATGAATTTTTCATTTTATCTTTTCAATCTCTTCCTTTAATGTGTCAAGCCAACTAGGCTGGTCTTCTTCAGTACCTTTAATTGTTCCAGCTTTAACTTCTTCTTTTCGTCGCTTTTTTCTTTTTCTCTTGCCAGCTTGCATGTGGTGGCCATCTGCATATCCGTTAATGATAAAATATTTCATAATAGGATTCAACCTGATCTCTTCGCCTAATATTGGTTCATCTGCAGCTTTCGCGCGGAATTTCGTTGTTAGGAGTTGCACAACATGCCTTTCTCTCTTTTTACTTGATAGCCTTGTCATATTATTCGAATTTCCTGGTTTGCTGAAAATCGTTGGATCTTTCCCCTCAACTCCTTGGTTTGCAAGGGACCATGAGCCTATTTCCCTCAATTGTTCATGAATTGGGCGAGTGATTCGATTTGCAGTTATCTCGCTTTGGAATAAACCGTCAATTACCCAAAATAGAGAAATTTCACCTGTGTTTTGAGTAATGGTCTCCATCGAGTACTTAACCATGGGTTACTAACGAAAGTCCTTACAAGGATAATGGCCTCTCATGTTCAGCCATTGATTCCTAATGATGATTCTTAACCTGGTTATTTGGCGGTTCTTACTTGGCATTGCACAGATGAACAGTACCTACACAAGTGTCTCGAGATGATTAGACTGGCCATCAAATTTCTTTTCCACATGCGACCATTGTATTTGACACATTTAATAACACTTAACATGTGATTTCGGGGTGGGATGAAGTGGTTTTGAGTTCACCTGCTTTCCCTCTGAAATGTGTCTGAGGATGATATGTATCTTCACGAGAAACCATGGTTGGAATTTTGGGTCCACTTAGACAATTTAACCTTCATGCTAGTTCTCCGCCTGAAATGCTCTTTAACTGTTGATCTGCGGTGCCTGTGATCTGTGGCCCGTCGAGTAGCAAAGAACGTGTAGACCATATGCCTTATTCATTTATTTGCTCCCAAAATAGGTGTGTACTCTGCCTTGACCTGTCACCAATGTCTTTTGAAAACCGAAGTCTGCACACTGCTCTTACTTGGAGACTGGACGTTGGATATACCGTTAACATCTAACTAAACACTTTATTTGGAAGTCTAAACTTGAAAATGCTTGATCATTAAGATTATTCTCACCTACCTACCCTAACTACTTAAATGCGCTTCCAATCAAATGAAATCATAATGCCAATGAAACCATGCAAACATTTTATCTACTGTCTGGTTTCTTTACACATGCATGGTCCAAAACCTGTTTACTGATAATTCATTTAAGAATCTATCTATGAATTCAAATCTCCAAAGATTAAAAACATTGGGATTGTTTACTGCCTCCAACAAAATTGCAAATGGATCTCATAAAACATGCATAAAACAATAATCGTGTTGCGCTCCTTCCACTGCATCCTTGTTTTCATGTGGTTTGACTAGTTGACTTTTACTAAGAAGTTGAAAAATCAGTTGAGACTGTTGGGAATAGCAACCTTCTGAATTACAAGATAGTGTTGACTGGAATAAATCCCCTGGTAGCAAGCAATCCATATTTAACGTTGACGTTTCTTGACCATCATCTTCATCTCTAAGCTTACAACTCATCATAAGATGTAAATTTTGATTGTTAAAACTCTCCATATAGCATGCCAAAGGGTCATGAAACACATGAGAAAACATTTCTATTTGATGAACCCAAACAGAAATACAAGCCTCCTTCACAAAAGTTTTTTGTTCTTGCTCTACTTCTTCAGTCCTGAGTGTTGAGTTTTGTACCT
>CBVK0100437370.1:0-11769 GCA_900067695.1 Picea abies | reverse complement strand
TGTGTGTGTGTGTGTTTGTGCGCGCGTGTGTGTATATAATATTATAATATAACTTGAGGGATCGCATAGCCACACGGAAACGACAACACAAGGGAGCACTAGGAAAAAAGACGAGCCAGAGGAGTTCGCAAGATGGGCACCCAAACACATGAAGAGTTGTAACAAAAACGACCACACAAGGGAGCACTAGGCAAAAATACGAGCTGGAGGATGGATAAGAACCAATTTTGGCTTGGAGGTAGATTTTTTAATATGGCCTCACCAAGGATTCTATATCATGAAACCGTGTGTGCGTGTCTTTATAATCGATCACAAATGAGTAGTTTTACAATCCCATGATGGGATAATTAGGCTAATGGTTTCCCTCCTTGTATTTTGTATCATCTCTTTGAGGCAATAGAGAAAAATGTGGAACACTTATATGTTTTTTTTACATATCAAATGTGAGTAATACCTTGATTTATATTATAATATGATGGACCCCTGGATTAGGATTTTCTACATTGAGATCCTCGGCTTTAACCAAATGTTGTGCTCTATAACATTGTCTTAAATTGCCATGTTCCATGTTCCTTGGATGTAATGGAAAGGAGCCTTTTGGGTGTTGCAACAAATGAGGAAAATAGGGTCAAAAGTTTTTCAGCTCATGCTAGAGTGGTGTTATTAGTTCAGTGTGTTCAAGAATTTGGATAAGTTTGAAATGCTTTTCCAAAAAATCACTATAGATGAATATGTGATCAAAGAAAATGAGTGCAAACAAGCCTTTAAAGATTTGTGAAGTAGGAGGCACACTGGTCAATCCAAAAGATATGCGATATCCATCATGCTAAATGTAATTTTGGGAATCCCAATTTTTTAATCGATTTTTTTTTAGAAAGAAATTTTAAGATCCAGCTTTGTGATGTATATTACTACATGAAATTCATCTAGTAGCTTATCTATCATTGGAATGAAAACATTGTTTTGGAGGTTTATCTAGTTTAAATCTCTTTAATTTGAACAAATCCTCAAATAGTTATCCATCCTTGGAGTTTATCCATTTTATCTAAACTCATCACTTGGAATGGTGGTGATTTCATGTTATTGAGTTGATATTATGTTACTTCTCTAGAGAATATTATTAATAGTTCCTTATAGTTCAAAGAAATTGTACTCAAGTTATTAGCAATTGCATCGCTAGATCCACATCTACTCTCCCAATAATAATAGAATACATGATGGTTGAGAAGTTGCAGTCTTCGATGCTAAGTTTGATCTTATGGCGTAGTCCTTCACAAGTGAAACTTAATCCATTTGCAACAATTACTTGGAAATTGACATCAAGTGCACTCGACAAAAGGAAATGTTTTTGCCATTGCCATTTTCTTGGTAATGAAGTTGTCATTACTATTTGAATTGACAATGACTTACTTTTTGATTTTATGATGTATTTGATAATCTTAAAGGGTTTCAGGTGTAGAGACCTTTTCCATGCCATGCATTGATATAGTGTCCACTTCATCTTCTTGCTTTGTTGGGTTGTTAATTTCTTCCTCAGTGTCTTGTAGATGTTCATTATTATCACTCTTATTGTTTTTCTATGTGAACAAATCTTGTTTTAGGACCATTTGTTGTTTCACCCAAAGCATAATCCTTTATATCCACATTCTTCAATATTTTTTTGTGAGATTTTGATGCGTTGAGGAAAGTATTGATCCTTTTTCATTGCAATAGGGCCCATGACATACATGCATCATGGAGAGTTGAATCCATTACTTGATGAAATATCCCAAATTTTGGCCCCCCACGAAATAAATCACCACATGATAATGTATTTGATATTTCATGTTTGTATTTTGAATGATGTGTGACAAGTAGAAAAAACTAAAACTAGTGAGGAGTTAGTGCAAAAGTTTTCTTGTATATGGCCTTTCAAAAGAGAGAAAAAGAGTCCACTCTCCTATTTAGTATTTGATCTCTTGGTTGCTGAGAGCACTCACATTGGAGAACATGCTTTGGTTTTTAGCCTTGTTATACATTGTTGAATATTACCATTAATGAAGGATGATTAGAAATGAAAAATGGGGGGATTTGTTTGCATGATAGGTATTAGTCTTATCTCTTTGGGGAGTTGTAGGAATAAATTAGTGAGAGGATTCATAGTTATGGAGAATGTTCAATATCATGGGAAGGAAGGACCACTTGGGATTGATTGTTCTAACATTATTATGTGTGATATTTGACATCCAACGAGATTCCTTGGACTTGTGTATTGGGTTGATTTTATTTAGCCAACAATTGTTTGTACTATGTGTCACTAGTGTTCACTCATATTTTTTGGAGTTGGGAAAGAGAGAGGTTTTTCCCTTGTCACATGGAACCCTCATGGTAGGGGTGGCTTTGCATCATATGAACCTATTTTTAAGAGGTACTTCTTTAAGGCAATTTGTTTTTAGTGCAAAATCCTATGTGGGTGTGGCTGTAAATATTTCCTTGTAAATGTAAGAGGCATTTCACAAAAAAAATGTTTCTTTAAGGGAATTCATTATATCTCACTCATTGCCATTCATATCATGCTTAATATCCTTTTTCAAATGCTCACCTTGTTCCTTTTCTTTTTTCGGTTGCTATTGTTGTTGTGGGTGTCGTGATAAGGTTAGTTGTGAATGAAGAGTGGGTCTATAGGTCTAACCAAGGTCAAGGGACATCAACAATGACCTTCTACCTTAAATGATGCTTCTTAATAAAAAAACACCTAAAATTCAGAAAACATTGCATCTCTTGGGTATCTTTTGACTATGAGTGGTTTACTAGGGGACATTACAATGATTTGAGTAACATTAATGGGTCTTTGCATCTTGATAATGGTCAATAAAGTATAAGAAGGGAATTAGGAATTCAATAAATCTTATCAAGCTCAAACATGGTGACAGATATATTAAAACATCACCTAGGACCTTTTTTATGGTATATCTGGCCTCTAAGTGGGATATGGTCGCCATTAATTGGTTTTAGGCATTAGCGATGGACCTAAAGGCCTAAACCACAATTGAAAAGGAAAAAAGGGGTCTTACTCAAGAAAATGAACCACTAAGGCCTTAAGCATTGTGAACAAGGCCTACGACCATGACACACCCTCTCTATGGGGTCTTTGACTCCCAAGTGGTATTTTGAGTGCCATTAGCTAGTTTTGCACAAAAAGTATGGGATTAGGGGCCTTGAATATGCCCAAGAGAGAAAAATAGGTTTTAGTGTTAAAGTTTTCCTTATGAAACATAGGTCTTAATGCTAACGATGATGGAAATTTTGCAAAGTTATGAATATATGTAATAAAAACACATGCACATTTTTAATTGCCATGTTCCTTGGATGTAATGGAAATGATCCTTTTGGGTGTTGCAACAAATGAGGCAAAGAGGGTCAAATGGGGCAAAGAGGTTCAAATGTCGTCGTGTCTAGTCTTAGTACAATTTCCTTGTAAAATTTGTATAATGAGATATTTGGAGAATGATAATTTTGAAGGTGCTAGGCCTATTCCTACACACCACAACCAGATCACCTCTCATTGACAGTCCGTGTATTTTGAACTGAAATTCATGGTGGGGATAATGGGGCTCTTAGGAATTATAAAAGAAAGGGTCAACATGGGCACCAAATGGAAAAAAAAGAGGTGTTAACTAGACCAACCCATGATAGGTAGACACTAAATGACTGGGAACAAATCGAATACTCCACTAAATTAGGGTTTATGTTTTACATGATGATAAATTAGGGTTTATGTCCATAAACTCTCCCATATCGTTAAGGCATGCAAATAGTCTATCCATGTCAAATTCAGAAACAGTTTGAAAAAATTTCAACGATGGCCCCATTCATAGGCTACTATTGGCCCCATTCATAGGTCACTTCTCGCCTAATGAGCATCCATATTCACTGGGAACAAATAGAATACTCCACTAAATTGGGGTTTATGTTTTACATGATGAATTGATGATGGCCATGAAAAAATCCCTTTATACCTTTTTGCCAAAATTCCAAGAATACCTAACCTTGTTTGTCTTTGTGTGCAGGTACTAGCTCGAGGTGTAGGAAGTTGGAAATAGAAATTGGATTTCAGGTTAAGTTATTTAAATCAACTCAACTGTGTTTTTCATGAGCTTCTCTTGGTTTCAAGAATAGTTCATTCTCTACTAAACAGGGGAAACATTGTGTGCTCTCTCTTTATTGACATCCAAGGAGGAAGGTTATTTTTTATAACACAAATAGGCCACACCGAGTAGATAGAACTGAGCTCACCAAATGGATTTACACCATCTGCTTCCAACGAAATCCTAACATTACGAGGTTCTTCTTTAAAAATTGGCCATCTTTCTTCGATATGTTTATATAAAGAACCATCTGCAGGCATTCAAAGAACATCATCTATTCCATGCATGATAATCCATAAATGATCCGATGGCTGGTGCAAATCACGATCAACGGTCCACGTTGATTCTGGATCCTAGAGTGGAAAGCTTTCTCACCTTTAACCACCCTACGACTTCTCTAGATCCTATAGTCCTCGTTATTTCGAGGATTCTCCACAGAGAATTCCGACCGCTCGTTCCTCTTTGATAACTCTTGCGAAATAAACCAAGGTTCCTTCACCTAGACTTGATTCCTGCAAAGCGACTTCGCTTCATATCCCCTTTGATTATCTCAAAGGCATTAACCCTCCTAATTTTTTCTTGAAATCTTGAGTCTTCAAGGAGAATCCTGTGCACACTCCTTGAGGAAATACCTCAAATACTTCTAAGTATTTGATTCTCTCAACTCTGTGCACTCTCCTGCAACAACAGTACTTCAACTCTTCCCTTGGTTGATAAGTTCTGAGCTTTCAACCAACTTGCACACACCTTGCACGACTTCTGTGCTTCCCCTACACAGAACCAGCTAATGTGCTTAATGAAACAATGATTCTAATGTTACTATGATACAAAGGTGAGGGTGTCTATAGTTGGTTTTCCCTCCTATGCTCCTAAACTATCTAATCTGGAATTTAAAACTACCTACTTTCATTTACTATGCATAAATTCCTCTACCTACTACAGATGAGAGAAAATCGCTCATGATCTGTTTACAATATGCAAGTGTGCTTCCTCTTAACTATTACATTTAATATCTGGGCATTTATTTCAAAAATATTCCAAAACACTTTTGCAACGTGATAAAATGTGATAGTGCTCATCCCAGTTGTCTTCCACCTCCGCACTCGCTTGCTGCTGGAGATGCTCCTGCATCATACTCCCTCTCTTGAAAATTTTCATGGGCGCCTATTCATGAGCCCTTTCACGGTCTGTCCATGCTTCTGAATTTCTTCTTCATTTTTCCAGCTCACATCTTCAACTGGATGTCCCTTCCATTTGACCAAGTATTCAAAATACTCTTTTCTCCTGGTCCTCTTGCTAACTCTCTTGTCAAGTATACTTTCCATCTGTGGCTTTTCAGCTACAAGCATTTGTTTAGTCCTCTGAACCTTTGTCTGTTCATTCTCTACTCCTTCTTCTCCAGCTTTGTAAGGGTACAAATCTGAGATGTTGAATATCGATGAAATTTGGATCCCATCGGGTAATTCGATATCATATGCATTTGCCCCAAATTTCTTCATGACTCTGCATGGTCCAATCATTTTCATTTTCAGTTTGTTATATGTCCCCCTTGGGAACCTCTCCTTCACCAGGTGTGAAAGAACTAGATCACCAACTTCAAATTGAATTTCTCGCCTATGTTGATCTGCTCTGCGCTTATATTTATGGTTTGAACTTTGCAATCGCTCCTTAACTCGGTTATGAAGCTCCTTCATTGCTTCTGCAAAATCCTCTGCACTAGCACTCCTGAATTCATTATGTTCTGAATCTTTCAATTCAGAAACTCCCCTTGGCTACATTCCATATACAATTTGGAATGGACTATGCCCTGTTCTTCTATTGATCGAATCATTATAAGCAAATTCCACCTGTGGCAGAATATGATCCCACTGACTGTGGTGTTCAGTCACTAAGCTCCTCAACAAATATCCTAGGCTTCTGTTCACAACTTTCGTTTGCCCATCTATCTGAGGATGATAAGATGAGCTAAATGACAAATTTGTCCCCAGCTTATTCCATAAAGTCCTCCAAAAATGTCCAACAAAATTAGTATCCTGATCAGATATAATACTCCTTGGCAAGTCGTGAAGTCTGACAACTTCTTTGAAAAACAGGTTCGCAATATGTGTTGCGTCGCTAGTTTTCTGGCATGGTATGAAGTTTTCTGGCATGGTATGAAATGTGCCATCTTTGAAAATCTATATACCACCACAAATATTGAATCAAATCCTCTTTGTGTTCTCGGCAACTGCAATATAAAATCCATGCTTACGGCATCCCATGGCCTCTCAGGTATGGGTAGTGGCTAGTATAACCCTACATTCTGCCTTTTTCCTTTTGTGTGCTGACAAATTCTACATCTGTCCACAAATCTTTTGACATATGTCCTCATCCCTGGCCAAAAATATGAGCCATTCAATTTTGAGAATGTCTTATCATGACTGAAGTGTCCGACCAATCCTCCACTATGTTTTTCTTTCAGCAGATTCTCCCTCATAGAGCATTTTGGAATACATAATTAGATTGCCCATGAATAATAATTTGTCTTGGATCATATATTCGGTCCACTGGCTTCTGTCTCTGAGAATTGGATTCTTAGATGCCTCATACACTTCCTTAAAATCTGGATAGTCTCTGTACATTTCTTTGAGGTTATCAAAACCCAAAGTTTTGACCCTAAATTCCTGCATCAACAAACATTTCCTTCTCAAAGCATCAACAACTTTGTTAGCAGTTCCAGAAATATGCTTAATTACAAAAGTAAAATTATGCATGTATTCAACCCATTTAGCATGCTTCTAGTTCAACTTGTCCTATTGAGTCACGAATTGCAAAGCATGATTTCCGTTGTACAAAACAAACTCTTTAGGAACCAAATAATGTCTCCATTTTTTTAGCTCTTGTATGACTGCATAAAATTCCTTGTCATATGTGGAGTACTTAACCTTCGCTTCATTCAATTTCTCACTGAAGTATGTGATCGGTATGACGTCTTGGCTCAAGACTGCTCCAATTGCAAATCCACTCACGTCACACTTGACCTGGAATGTCTTGCTGAAATTTGGCAACACTAGAATCGGTTGTTCAATAATCCTCATCTTCAGCAAGTTGAAACTTTTCTCTGCTTCTTTTGTCCAATGAAAAGATTTGTGTCTTTTCTTCACCATGTCCATCATCGGTACGCTAATTCCACTAAAATTTCGGATGAATTTCCAGTAGAAATTAGCTAATCCATGGAAGCTTCGAACCTCAAATACAATTTTTGGCGATGGCCAATTCTTAATTGCATTCACCTTTTCTGGATCCATCTTCAACTCATTTGCAGAGATAACGAAACCCAAATAAATGAGTTATGTCCTCATAAATGTCTGTTTATTCATATTTATTAGAAATTTCTCTTGTTGTAATCTCCTCATTATTGTAGCTAAATGCTTCAAGTGTTCTGCTTCTGTTTTGCTTAAAATCAATATATCATCAAGATATACGATGACGAATTTCCCTATGAAATATTTCAGGACTTCATTCATCAGCCTCATGAAAGTACTAGGTGCATTTGTTAAGCCAAATGGCATAACAATCCATTCATACAGCCCTTCATTCGTCTTGAATGTTGTTTTCCATTCATCACCTTCTCTCATTCGAATCTGATGATATCCACTTTTCAAATCAATCTTTGAAAAGAACCTTGCTCCACTTAAGCAATCCATCAAATCATCCATCCTTGGCAAAGGAAATCTATATCTAATGGTAATCTTATTGATCACCCTCGAGTCTGTACACATTCTCTAGCCTCCATCTTTCTTTGGGTTGAGCATTGTTGGAACAACGCATGGACTCAAGATTTCCCTAATCAATCCTTTGTCCATTAAGTCCTGGACTTGTCTCTTGACCNNNNCCTGTGGTGTTAATCTATACATTGCTTTTTTTGGTAAACTAGCTCTAGGTATAAGATCGATATGATGACTTATACTTATAATCGGTGGCAACGAATGAGGTAGTTCATCCACTACTATGTTAGCAAACTCTTCCAGTAACTTCTGGATTTCCTCTGGTAAATCATACACTCTTGTACTAGTCAACACAATTCTAGACTTCCTGACCACAATAAATTGTGTGTCTTCCTTCTTCTTAACCTCTTTAATAAGTTCCTTCCCACTCATGAGAAGTATAGTGTTTCTCACCTCTGTTTTCATTTCTTTATCCGTAATCGAAAACAACATGTGGGTTCTCCCATTCTTCTCCAGGGTATATGTGTTCTTTCTCCCATCATGAATCACATTCCTGTCATATTGCCATGGTCTACCCAACAATAGATGACAAACATCCATGGGAATGACATCACATAGTATTTTATCCTTATATCCCCCTATTTTAAATTAAACTAAACATTTTTTAGTGACATTTACCTAATGTCATTTTTCTAGCCAAGAAACTTTGTATGGGCTTGGATGTTCAATAGTCTCCAACTCCATCTTTTCTACCATCTCTATAGAAACGAGATTGTCTATGATACCACTCCCCACAATTACCTTGCATACCCTATCTTTGGTCTTGCAAGCAGTCCGAAAAAGTCTTTTCCTTTGGGCTGGGTTTTCTGCCTCCTTCTCTAGCTTCAAGAGAACTTTCCTCATCATCAGTGATCTTCCACCCTTAGCATCTTCTGCCTCAACATTCCATCCTTGTGCTTCAGAAATGTGAGTTTCACCTCCTTCTTTCTTTTTATCTGGACATTCATAGGATTTGTGTCCATTTTTTCCACAGGTAAAGCATTTTATTTCTCCACCTCTGCCTTATTTCTCCACCTCTGCCTCTTCCTCTTCCTATGGTACAAGGAAAAGTATTTCTATCAGCATACTGTCCTCTCTGTGAGCTTCCTCCTCTCTCATGTTGAGTTTGAGGTTTCCTTCCCTCTTCTTGAGGTTTCTGAGTTCTGTCTTGGGCAATTGTTTTGCCTCTAGATTGACTTCTGCCTCGGCCTCTTTGACCTTGCTTTCAGCTCATCTTTTCTTCAGCTTTCAAAGCCATCTGATAAGAATCTTCTACTATCTGAATGATCATCATGCTCATCTCATCTTGGATGCCATACCTCAGACCATTCATGTATCTGACAATCTTTTCATCATCGCTTTCCCTATGACCTGCTCTGATGTTAAGTTTGTAGAATTATTCAGTGTATTCTTTCATTGTCATCAGCTTCTATCTCAAGTTTTGCATCCTCCGAAACAGAGTGATTTGATAATCCTTGGGGATGAATTTTGCCTTCATCTTCGCAACCATTCTATCCCAACTTTTAATTTTTTGCTTGCCTTTGCAGTGTCTGTCATCCTACAGTTCATCCCACCATAATGTTGCATGCCCTTTAAGTCTAGTGACAACATGTTTGACTTTTCTGTCTTCCTCGACATCCTCATAGTCGAAGTATTTATCCAGAGATCTAATCCTGTCTAGAAACTCTTCAACATCCAGGTTTCCCTCATACATGGGAATCTCCATTTTTTCCCTGGCACCTATCCTTGCAACAACCCTAAAAAGGGCGTTCGTCTATAGCATCTTCGACTACGACTTCTTCTCCATGTCCAGCTTCATTTTCACTGTCAGCCTCACTGATATCCCCAGTGTCAATTGTGCGCCTTTGTGCTATCTCCATGGCATCAAGTTTGGCATGTAGTTCACGCATTTCTCTTTCCACTGATAGATCAAGCATTGGTCTATCTCTTCTTCTCGATGGCATGGCTGAGAAATATTCTTCCTTCCTTTGCTACAGAAAACAAAAAACTTTTTCTGAAAACTTGACGCAGACCCCCAAACCCTCAGGTCCAAGGTCCATGCAAGATCGTTCTAATCTGCCCTTTGAGCCTGATTGACTCATTGATTTCCCCTTAGGAATACCCGTCATACACCACAGTGTATCCATAGGTCCTTATGGGTTGAGCTCGCTTGAGCAAACACTAGGCACCAACTCAAATCTTCTGATCAAACAATATGATCACACCTTTCATGATTTTAAAACTTTGGATTTCATGACTTCTCCTTCTGAGTTTCTCGACCCTTCAACTGTCAAAACCTGAAATACCGATTCGCCAAAATTCTTAATGCATTTCGTGTTTTTGGGAATCTCGAGACAAAAGACCCCGATCCCTTGTCCTTGAAAACTCCAAAATACTGACTCTTGACACGTTCCGCAAAGGCTGGCCCCACAATGGACTTCTCACTTCATCGAGATTTCAGACTTTGTGATTTCACGAATCCAGATGCAAATCTCCCAACTCTCTAACCTCTGAACCCTAAAATAGTCAACAAGGATAGACTATGCATTTTTTACGAGGACATGCCACATGTCCACTCAACCACTTCCTGTCTCTGATGTAGACCCCTGCCACTTGTCACTCTTTTAAGTTTTCGGGACTTTTTCTCCCAAAGTGTTGTCTCCTCCATCTCCCGACTCCTGAAATGCCAAAATGATCCAACAGCTAGTGAAAATCATGATCAATGGTCCATGTTGATTCTAGATCCTAGAGTGGAAATCTTGCTTTCCTTTAACCACCCTGCAACTTCTCTAGATCCTACAGTCCTCATTGTTTCAGGGATTCTCCACAGAGAATTCCGACTGCTCGTTCCTCTTTGATAACTCCTACGAAATAAACCAAGGTTCCTTCGCCTGGACTTGATTCCTGCAAAGTGGCTTCGCTTCGTCTCCCCTTTGATTATCTCAAAGGCACTAAACCTCCTGATCTTTTCTTGAAATCTTGAGTCTTCAATAAGACTCCTATGTAATGTTCCTCCTCGTTACGACGAGAAACCTCTTTAAAACAAGTGCATTTTTTTTATTTTTATTTTTGTGTGTGTACAAGGTAACAAGACATTATACTCTGCACCGCCACATGATGACGAATCAGGATGCATGCAACTATAATATCAACATAAAGGTCTAAGACGCACATCAATATTTGCCAAAAATGAACAACAATCGACCGATAAATAAATAGGCTGACTACCCGCCCATCCTACCCTACAATGGTTAGGACCTCCAAGACACATAAGCAACGCTCAAGCCCAGGTTCCCATCGATTTTAACCATTTAATGTCTCAGGGATGGCGACTATTTTGAGGAACATTGAGGTGTCTACATACCGCCCGACACAATCTAGACCAAAACTAAAAATGCTAAAACAACAAAAAACAAGACGATGTTGCATGATAAGGTTCTATAAATCAGCACGCATCACATGAATTTCTACAGGGCAAGAGAAATGGGTTACTAAATCCAAATGGAACGACATAAGTGCGTGCACAAGGAAATTAACTTTATTTAAATTCAAGGAGCAAGGATGTCATCTACTTTACTCAAGGCACAGAATTAATCAGTCATTACTTCCACTGTAGCTGTTGGGTATGTGTTATATTCTTTGCATGTGTGTGTGTGGGTGCGTCAGATACGACAACTGCGTCTTTCGGTCCATACAAACTAGGGCTCTGCCGTTGCGCCGGGCGCTTCCTAGGGGGGTCCCAGGGGGGGCAGGTATGCCCCCCCTGGTTACGCGCAGCGTTCGAGGCAACGCCCCGAAATTTATTTTTAGCGGATTTTGATATTTTTAGCTGATTTGTAAACTAATCTCGGATTAAGGGATTAGGGTTTTGGTATATACGGAATACCTAAAAACAT
>CBVK0100437369.1:0-11771 GCA_900067695.1 Picea abies | reverse complement strand
ATTTGAAATGATAGACTTAGGCTTTTTTCACTATTTCCTTGGCCTCCAAGAAATGAATTTTTATTTCCCAGTCTAAGTATGCTTTTGACCTTCTTTGTCGCTTTCACATGGATGATTGTAAACCAAACCCTTCTCCCTTCCAGTATGGAGTCAAACTTACTGCCACCTCTACCTCTATCGAGGTTGATTCCACCCTATATCGTCAGTTAGTTGGTAGCCTCTTATACTTGACTCATACCCATCCTGATCTTTCATTTGTTGTTGGTATTGTTGCCTGGTATATGCAAACATCCCATGAAATCCATTAGAAAGAATCTAAAAGGATACTTCACTATGTCCATGGTATAGTTTAGTTCGAGATACATTATAGTTCAAGGGGGACTCCTTTATTGGTTCATTTCACTAATTCAGATTGGGTCGGAGATGCTGATGATCGGAATTCTATTGCAGGTTATGTTTTCAGCCTTGGTTCAAGACCTATCACTTGGGCCTGTAAGAAATAACATGCTATTGCACTTTCTTCAGCAGAAGAAGAGTACCGATCAATGGTAAATGCAAGTCAGGAAGCCTTGTAGCTTTGACAGATCCTTTTAGAGTTTGGATTCCAGCAACAACATCTGACCAGCCTTTGGTGCATCAATCAGAGTGCCATCAAGCTCACCAAACACCTAGTTCAACATCAACATAGAAAACACATCGAGATACACATGCAATTCATCAGAAAGATCATTCATGATCAAGTTATTGAAGTTCTCTTTTTCCCTACAGAAGATCAAGTTGTAGACTTTTCACAAAGTCTCTTACAAAAGCGAAGTTTTCCAAACTTCAATCTATGTTAGGAATTCAGGAAGTTGTCATTAAGGGGGAATAGACTCTAATTCCTCCTTCCTTATCCTATTGTGTCAACATTGTAAATCCTTCAATCATATCCCAAGTTATTCTTAAGGGGGGATGTTAGGATATTTAGAAACATAGGAGGTAGTTAAGATCTACCTGGTCTAATGTGTTGTTAGCTAAAAGTGTGTTTCCTTGTGTGTTTTTTTAGTATGCATTAGTATGCATTTCTAGTTAGGAAATCCGATGGTAACAATATGTTCCTGACATAGAGTGACCCAATAGTTCATACTCTCCTCGATCTTAATGACAATTGATCCTTGTCTTAACACCCGATTGGCCCACATGATATCTATTTAAAGAGCATGGAGGGTCATTTGTTGATGATCGATTGTGAGAAACTCTATTGTAAAATCTCTCTGTATTCATTTTATTTTGCATTAATAAACTGCTCCAAGTGGACGTGTTGGCTGGGGCCGTGATTGTTTCCCCATAGGGGTTTTACCACATGAAAACATTGGTGTGTTGATCTTTGATATGGTTATGTGAGTGGTTATTGAANNTGTGTTGATCTTTGATATGGTTATGTGAGTGGTTATTGAAGGTGTTTGTCATCTATTGGATTGCTTGTGTTGTCGAAAAAAGAACATATTCTATGAGGAGGATAGGATATGGTTTATTGCATTTAATTTTAAGATTGCAAATTATAAAATTATATTGTCAATTTTCTCTATATTCGTCTGAAATTATCTAGAGATGTTATAACCCTAAAATTCACATCCATAATATATAACAAGATTCATCAGAGTCTCAAAGAGGATTTTCCTTATTTCCCACAATTGGAGTTACATTGATTTATAGTAATTTTCCATACCAATATAGGTTTTCCACCCTCCATTGATATTTTTCTCCATACCATAGTTTCAATTAAGTTTATGATGAAGGTGGACACCAAAATATTTTTATGAGTTAATTTTTTCTAAATTAGTGTAAGTGATATTTTTTAGATTTGATTATCACAACCCTTTTTTGTCCATGTTTACTAACATACCATGCTATAACATGAATCCTTGAGAATCCTAGTTTCTTGTCAATATATGAGGGAAACATTTTCATAAGAAAAATATTGTCAATGTAAAGAAGAAGGTTGATAATTAATCCAACAGAAACAGTTCCAACACAAATTGCTTCTTATAAACCTATTTCTTGTTGGATCATGTTGTCATTGATGCCAATGGTTTGATTATTTGGGAGATTGTTGGATCATATGTCATTCATATAAATGGTTTGGTTTTATCGATGTCATTGATTGATGTCAAGTAATTTATTGCTTTTATGTCCTTGAAGAGAATGATATATGTCCAAGTGGAAACCAATTGATAAAGATGGATCATTGATATAATGAATTAATGAAGATGGATCAATGAGTTGTCATTGATACATGATGCATAGTTGATATATATGATGCACTGGTGAATTGATGCAAATATGAATCATTATTGTCTTATCATGGTTGATAAGGTGCACAAATGATGAACTCAAAAGTGGTCCCCTTATGGTGAAATCCCTCACGGGAAGATGTTTTACGGATTGAGTTATCCTAGAAAAATGGTTGGAGGACCCATGCTTGTATGTGGTATAATGATTTGAATATCAATGAATTTGTTGGTGAAACTATCCTATATGGATAGTGCTTGCAAATATGAATCATTATTGTCTTATCATGGTTGATAAGGTGCACAAATGATGAACTCAAAAGTGGTCCCCTTATGGTGAAATCCCTCACGGGAAGATGTTTTACGGATTGAGTTATCCTAGAAAAATGGTTGGAGGACCCATGCTTGTATGTGGTATAATGATTTGAATATCAATGAATTTGTTGGTGAAACTATCCTATATGGATAGTGCTTGTCATACCATTTCCAGTGGTATGTGGAATGTCACATAACTCCTCACGGTTTGAGAGTTATGGCCTTATGAAGTTGGAGAACCCCCATATGAAGACTTGAAGCCCCCAAGGTTAAAGAAGTCAAAGTGACCTAAAAGAAGAAATCAATATTTAAATGATAAATAAGTGACAAAATCAAGAAGGAATATTTAAATGATAAAATATTGGAGAACTTTCTATTTATGGAAAGTGGTTAACCCTAAAAATAAGGAAAATAGGTTAAGTAACCTAGAAATGGATTAAGTGACCTAGAGGATGAAAGTATAAATAAGATAGCAATGGCACTCATTCACCCCCCCTCTAAGTGTGGTAGGTGTGTCCAACATTTCTAACTTGTCAATGTGAAATCCAAAAATAGTAGGGGATGGGGGATGACCTTTATTAACTCTTATATTACAATTAATTTCTTCCAACCAACTGTTATTGTTATTGAACTTAGAAATAACATTCTCATATGACCTTATCACAACAACTCTGGACTCAAAAGGAACCTTTAACTTTTTTAGTATATTAAAAGTATTCTTTATGAGCACCATGTCAAACAAATTCCTAAAGTCAATGAAGAAACATAGTAGATTAGTTTTGATATTATGAAATTCTTCTGCAATGTTAATGTGCATAATTATGTGGCTCATAGTTTAATGATATCTTCTAAAAAATCCTAGAAATGAGCCATTTTTTCATGAATTTCTAACCATATGATAATCTTCTTTTCTAGAATAATTCCACATAACTTAACTAAAAGAGGATTTAATCCTAATGGTTCTATATTTTGAGAGGTTTTTTTTATTCCCACCTTTGATTATAGGAAAACGATGCTTTTAATACATGGCTTAGGGAAACCTTATGTGACTACTCATATTATATTAATTTTTTAATTATTTTAATTTCATAGTTATAAAAATTATTTCCATCTATTGCCTATTTGATCTCCCTCATGGTTACTCTTCTCTATCATTCTAAAATTTTGGTTGATCCTTAGATGATGGGTGTAGTGTCCACTCAAAACGTTGGGAACATTTCACAGCTACAACAGAATTTAGATCCATAAAATCTTCCATAATTATGACAAACTATGAAAATCTTCATTCTCAAACTTCCCATATTTTTGGAATCCATATACATAAGAATTCAAAATGTCCAGGTTCTATAAGTATATTGTCAAAAAAATATGGTTTTATGACCATATCCATAGTCATTTTCCTTTAGTTTCACCATGTCAAAAGATAATTCATATAATTAAAAAAATTAGCATTATTGTTTATGCTATAGCAAAAACAATTAGCATAGAACTTTGTAATAATAAGAAAAAATAAATAAATTGTGCAATGTGGAGTAAAAATTAGTAAATAAATGAAATGTTAAATGGAGGCTAGCATACATGGGAAGCAATGTAAAAAATTTGTAGTAAAAGCGCTTAGCATAAAAAATTGTAAAAATAAGCGAAAAAGTAAGCTGTTCAATGTGTAGTAAAGCTTGGTAAATAAATAAGTGAAATTTTCAATGGGGATTTAGCATATTCTCTAAGAAATGTAAGTAAGTGAACTGTTCAATGGGATGTTATCATATGATATTAACATATGCGATAAACAATATGAAATGTTTGAAGGAAACAATGGACAAGAATCAATGTGAAGTGTATGCACCTCTACACAAGCACATCGCCGCATGCCAAACACCTAGTCCAATAGTCGTCGATCTTATCAACAATAGAATATTGTTATGAATATGCATATGCCTAGAAAAATGTTTTTTTTTTACATATATACATATATTAAATCTTTCCATCTCCATATTTAATATTTTACATATGTTTTAGCTTGTCATATTTGAGAATATGCTTGCATACAAATTAAATGTTAAGTCATAAAATGTAAATACTAATTGTGCATATATTAAAGATTGTAATATTTTAGAATATGCTTGCATATAAAAATTTTAAGTCATATGTTGTCTATTACTTATTTTTTTTACATATATACATATATTAAATCTTTCCATCTCCATATTTAATATTTTACATATGTTTTAGCTTGTCATATTTGAGAATATGCTTGCATACAAATTAAATGTTAAGTCATAAAATGTAAATACTAATTGTGCATATATTAAAGATTGTAATATTTTAGAATATGCTTGCATATAAAAATTTTAAGTCATATGTTGTCTATTACTTATGGGTTTGAGAAAACAATTCCAGTCATGCACAACACCCTTCAAATTGGAACATGTTCTACATTTGGGGCACAACAAAACTATTAAAATAAAAAATAATATGACTAATATTGAAATAAATATAAATAAATAAAAAATATATTATGACATTAGAAGCACTATACTTTGAAAAATTCATAGTTTTACACGACAATAGGTGGTAAAAAAAATCCTTTTATGTTGAGCAGAGAAATGAATTTCCTTTCTGGTTAAAAAAAGTAATATGCATGTAATGGGTCACATAATTAACTATTTGTTTGCTTGAATTTACATTTAAATGCATAGGTATTGGAAGAGATGATACGTTACAATTAACATAACCCTGGTGAAGATCATTTCAATATGTAAAAGTGGCCTTTGAAGTTCATGGTTCGTATAAAATTAAAGTTCAGTGTATAAAATAAATATTTAATCTATAAGGAATGAAAGTTATGACCTGCTGAGGCCTTACTATTTATAATGACACATGTAGGAGCTATCAAATAATAAGCATCACCTCATTGGAATTTCAACATCAAAGAAAGTTAAAAAATCCATGATGCAGAACAAACCTACCCACATGTCATGAAATGGATCGTAACCCATGGTTGGTCATATCCATAGGGTAGGGGATTCAATGGTGGAACATGTAGTAATACTAAGGAGCGACCAATACCTATGTCGCTTGATAACTATTAGACCAAGTGTTTTTGTGTGGGGGATACACCTACATGGAGGTGTGGAAGCTATACCTGTGTTGTTATGCATACATGTATAGCTTCTGCATCTCCACAGACGTGTATCCCACACAGAACAAAACTTAGTCTAATATATATCAATGTTTTTTTTTTGTAAATAAAAGAGAACTATATATTTATATTCACATATATACATGTCATTACAAAATCAAGAGTATGCCACCTACTCTACCACAGCTAGGAAACCAGGACATGTGGCTATCAAAAACCAAGTGAAACTATAGCAGTTTGGACATGAAAGTAGGAATGTCTAACTGACATAAAAAAAATATCATAGAGATCAACTGAGAAGTGGCCATGGCCGGCTATCTTAAAGAGCTTGATAGAGAATTTCAATTCTCTGCATAATTGACTAAACCAAAATAAAACCATTAACAGAATTTCAATTCTCTGCATAATTGACTAAACCAAAATAAAACCATTAACTTGGGGGAGCTAGTCCAAGTGCAATCTTGGGCTTGACTGACCATGGGCATTGTAGGCTGGGACAAATATTTTTCTGTAGGTTGGGCATCATTTTCTTGTAGGAGTTGTCATCATCATGTCAAACAAGAGGTCCATATGTCATCCTAGGAACTACTGAATGTGAGCCTCGTCATCCATTTTCTCCTGTAGCTCAAAGATGAGCTAAAGATGTTCATATTGAAGACGAATTGGGGTGGGAAGAGGAGACAACTCCATCATATCTGCATCCATTGCATCCACTGCATCCACTACATCCAAGTCTACCGTCATCCATTTTCTCCTGTAGCTCAAAGATGAGCTAAAGATGTTCATATTGAAGACGAATTGGGGTGGGAAGAGGAGACAACTCCATCATATCTGCATCCATTGCATCCACTGCATCCACTACATCCAAGTCTACATCCACTACATCTGATTCTTCCATTGTTTTCAATAGAGTAGCCACTTTCTAGCTAGGAGGGATTTATTCCTCCACCACACATTCTCGAGTTCCATAAAAATGGTCTAGAGTGTGGGTTTCGAGCTGGGCCATTCCTGGGCAAAGGCTAGGAGGAGGGGAAACTTTCTCAGGAGGGAGAATTTCCTCCTTGAGAGAGCAACTGCCAGGGTCATTGGTGGGAGTGGGGGTGGGGGACTAGGGTTGTTGAGGCTGATTGTGGAGTTGGTTGAGAAGACTATTGATTATGAGGGATAGATGAGAGGGGGGAGTTGATTTTGTCTGGTAAGAGAGTTGTATTACAACAGACCCCTTATGGACTTGCCCCTTTCTTTGGGCATGGTGTGAGCATTTAGATGAGGCTTGGGATGAATGAATAGTAAAGGAGTGATTGTGAGCAGAAAAATAGTCAATATCAAGAAAAAAATGATAAGGGAGACCCAAGGAATTGTCAAGCATAGGGCGAAGAGAAACTCAAGGAGAAGTCGAGAACAAGGAAAGGGAGAAATGAGAGAATGGTCCATATCACATTCCTTCATAGTGCCTGGTGAATTGACATGGGCCAGAGCCATGAAGCCCGAGGTGACTGGAAGCCTGGAGTAAGTACCTTGCTTGGTATGCCCAGCCTGGTTCGTGCGAGGCTGCATTAAGTTTCCTTGGAGTTCCCATTGCACTACCATTAATCCACTATGAGTGTGGGTCAATTATACTGGAGGGGAGGAAGGATGGTGGATGGGCTTAATATCCCTCTACGCAACCTAACTCCACCTGGATCCCATTGTGTTCCACCTATCACCCCATCCAGGACTACTAGTTATCAATGTTATCAATGCATAACAATATTCTATTATTGATTACATTGATAACTATTTGAATTATGGAGTTGTGGGAATATATGGAATCGAGTCATTTCCCATGGTTAATCCTCTTTGGAGGTTTATGTATCCATAAATCCCAGAGTTATATGCACTTGCTTGTGAAGCTACATTTCTTCAATTGTTGAAATCTTGATACGTATGCACATAAGAAGCTATTTCATTGAAAACTGATAAATACTTTGAACTTAACATAATCAAGTCCAAAACCATAGACTATGATCATGTTCATAAATAAAACAATACTTGACAATGCAAGATGTTGGTTAAGCTATAATATAGATAAGATAAAATATAAAATAAGTTAAGTGTTGGTTAAATTGTTGGTAATGAAGAACATGTGTGTTAAAAATATTGATAAGTGGATAAAAGATAATATATATAAAGTAACTTAAATGTTTGTTAAATTGATAGCAATGAAGTACATATCAAATAAATATATCCAAAACAAGAAAAATTGATAGCAATGAAGTACATATCAAATAAATATATCCAAAACAAGAAAGGAAAGCTTTTAAAAACAAGCTCAAAAGATCAATTGAAAGAACGAGAGTCAACGAATACATATGCATAGAACAAGATCTTTCATTGAAAAATGATAGAGTGAATAGAGGTTTGCAATTCCATGTAACAACAAAATTATGGAAAATCAACAACTACTTACACGAGAACAATACTTTTCCAAAGTCAATATATATATATATATATATATTCAATAATCTTTGTAAATGAAAAAACATTTCTTGGCCAAGTTCAAAAGATATACAACTGTCTTTTAAATAGGATCTATAAAAATCAAAGGCATCTGCTGAAACAAACTAAGATCGGGGCTCCCACAGACCATAAAATAGAAGAAAGAGTTGGAACAAAGAAAGAGACATTGTTAGAAATGGTTGCTAGGTTTTGACAGAGCATACAAGAGATTATTTTGGCACATTACAAAGTGATGTAACAAAACAAGAGAAAAAGAAGATGAAATTCTTGTTTGATTACTCACCAAGAAGGAATTTTTTTGTTGTTCTAATTTTTTTGTTGTGCATATGCATGTGGCTTTATAGAAGTTGTTTAGTGGGACTATTGTTGAACTATTTATGGTGCTTATTCTAGGATGACAATGTGTTCCATGGTGTTGTTTATCCTGTTATCAATAAAACATTTCAT
The DNA here is from genome assembly GCA_900067695.1 of Picea abies. Lineage (NCBI taxonomy): Eukaryota > Viridiplantae > Streptophyta > Pinopsida > Pinales > Pinaceae > Picea > Picea abies. The sequence goes on along the minus strand of CBVK0100437369.1, from coordinate 3,101 downwards.
TGGCATGATGGTTATTTCTTGCTTCACCCGAAGAGGGAACTTTTTTTCCTATACTTCTTTGCATTCTAGCTAGACTTGGTGGATGACTGAAAATGGTCTTCTTTGTTATTGATAAATGTAACAAGCCACTGTTTCAATTCCTCATCATCAAATTGGTTGAGATTGTCGAATTCATAATCCGATGTGGTTTTCATTGTGGTCAGCTTACTACCAATCTCTTCTTTGGTTATTATGGTTGAATTCCTGATCAAATCTGGGCCCCACAGTTCCTTAATAGTAGCAATTGATTTTAAAGTGGAATCTCTTCTTTTTTCATGGATCTTTTTAGAAACAACTATTGCACCTTCTAGGACATCGTGCTTCCCACCCTACTTTTATTTTCTTTATTCTTTATTATGAGAGAAGGTGTTTATGTATTCTTTGATACTCATTCATATGAGTGACTCATGCAATGAAAGTATATACCTTGTTTTTATAATAGGCTTGATCATGTTGCAAATATTTTTGCAAATGGTCATTAAAATTTGCAATCCTTTTTGAAAGATTGTGTATACTGATACTGACCTCCCATACCTCTTTGATTATTTCCATTCTTCTATTAATGTTTTCATCGACATACTATCTGACTCCATTGAGCAATTGAAGGTATTTTGTGATTGTATTTGAGGTTTTGGAAGTACTTGGAAGAGCGTGTTTTGTTGGAAGTATGGCCAATGAATTTGGAAACAGTGGCTTTAGAGTCATTGTGTTCCCAATCTCACTTATTATCTTCTTCAATTTAATAGTCTATAACTTGTTCTTAGAAATGGAATGGCAAATGGCATATCCTATGCATTGATGTAGTTCCATGAGTGCATATGGTACAATTCCTGAAAAATCTAGGTGATCAATTGAGTAGTGAATCACGTTTTTGTTTTTAACAATGACCTTCTCTAAGCAAAGTTTTCTTTGGTTCTTGTTGTATTGAGTGTTGTGCAATGCCAAGGAATGTTGTTCAAACACCATCGGTTCTTCTGTGGCAAGATCCTATGCAAGATTCTCTCTTTCTACAATTATTTGGGCTACCCATGTGGGTAGCTTTGTACTCTGCTAGATTTTCATATCATTGACACCTCATGGAATTTCTAGGCTTCCTGGGCTTCCTGAATCTTTGGAATTGTCTATGCTTGGGGTACATATACTTTTTTTTGCATGGAATTATATGTGTGTGTTTAATATTGACATGGCATGGTTTCTCTCCTCCATCACCTCCAAAACATGTTTCATTACTCTCTTCTTTGTTTACATTGTCATGTTGTGTTTTTTGTCTAGAGGAGGAGCTCTTGCATGTCTGGGGATTGGGAGGAGACTGGACATTGTTGCTTCCTCTACCCCTTTGTCTTAACTTGATTTGATTTTTTGTATTTGATCTTGTTTTTAATGCCAAGTCCTCACTGCATCCAATGATCTCCTTTTTGGAACAAGGATTGTCACTAGTTTCCTCGTCAAATAATGTGAACATATTATTGTATATTATGGCCTTATGGATTTTAAGTGTTGGGAAAACAAACCCTTGGGGTCAAAACCACTTAGAGTTTCTATTTCCTTTAGATCAAGTACACTAAGTATTTCCGAGATCTATTTGAGATGGGACATATTCTTGACCCTTGTGTCCCTAACTTGAAAAGGAAATGAAATGAACTGTATTTTTCTTTTTCTTTCAAATGTAATTCACCGGGTTTTACACTGGCAGGAATCATTTTTTGAAAAAATATCTATCACATACAAATGTAGGCAGTAGAAGGGGATTTTCTTGGAAACCATAGAACAAAATGTATGCACGATTTTCATATTGAATACAAATGCCTTTTCCCCTAAAACATTTCTCAGCTTCCTGAGTTATTCTCCTGGGTTCTATTGCAACCAACATGTGTCTAAACTGTTTAATAAAACTATCTTGAACAACGCAAAAAATATATCTTTATTTACATTTATATAGTATAGGGTGCCAAAATTGTAGTGGTTCATTCTATATATCTACATTCTCTTTAACAACAAGATTATCAAATAAATTACAATAAGCAATTGAAAAAAACAGATATGCAACCATATAAAAATTTTGAATAGCTAAGTAAATAATAAACTGAGGAAAAAGTTCATCTGATATTAGCTCTTCCTAGTAAAACATTGCATATTTCCAGAACATAAAGTACAATGCATACCATGTTGACCTTGTTATGTGTGAAGTGGACTATTTGTCAGCTACACAGGAAAAAAACCATGAAAAGACCCGATATGGCTCTTGTCGAAATGTTATGTCAATTTTTGAAAGGTTTGTGGGAATATTTTCATAAGTTAGCATAAATTATCCCATAATATTGGCACCACCTACCTAGGATGCTAGGAACGTGTCTACTTCTATAATTTTGAAATGTTTATTTGCAATTGGAAGTCGAAGCATTTTGTTAAAGGCATTTGAAGTTAGATACACTGGAATATTTCCTTCCATTGTGAGTTTAATGATTCTTGTATTTCTATCGAATCTTCGAGCACACTAGGGTATGAGTACCTTGCAGTAAAAAACAATAGGTGCACAACCGACATTGACAAGCCCCATTATCTAGAGTTTTTCTATTTTCTTGTCTTTGGCGGTCTTCATCCAGATTATTTTAGGAAGGATATGAAGGAAGAGATAAAAAAAAGATATAAAAAACAATTAGAAAATATATGGCAAGGAACAAAGTAATACAGTTAAGCTCAGATTCTATTAATAATTGTCTAAAATAAAAAAAACACTGTAAAATGAAAAAGCACAAAAGCTAGCTAGAATGGTGGTAGCTTATCTCTGAGAAGAGATGTGTCGGCTATGCTCATTTTCAATAAGTTGGTTACAATGAGGCTCCAAAGGCCTTTTTAACATAAAGCATAAAATGAGAAAACCCTAAAGATACAAAAACCTAACCCTAGGAGATGAAGCACCAAGAGGCATGTGGGCCCTGATGGGGTAAGTTGGTACATCAACTTCCCGGAGTTGTAACGTTTACATACAATCTTTTGTTTTAGGTGCACGATAGTGTTAGAATGTGCTCGTTTTACCATAGACAATATCACTATTTTCACCC
>CBVK0100437367.1:0-11772 GCA_900067695.1 Picea abies | reverse complement strand
GTGCACTAGTGAGTGTGTTCCATTAAGGCACACCAAAAAAGAAACTCTACAAAAACCTTTGGTCACCCACCTCTTCTAACAACCTCTGCTGTAAATAACTAAGGGAAGACTTTTTTGGGGAGGTTCCATAAAAACCTATGCAAGAAGGTGTTCTCCTTGTAGTGACATTTATCCCTATGGAAGCCAGTTGATCTCTCAACATTGTGACCTTGGTAAGGTGGTTGACCACCATATTTTTCTTACTCATGTGGGCCACAAAAATCTTGTTCCTTAGGAGCATCTGTCGAGAAACACCGGTACTTTGAAATATTCAAACAAAGTTTTAAACATATCCTTACCAGTTGTCTTTTCTACAATGTGAGGGATGAAGTGATCCTTCATCAAATCAAGGATGATTGCTTTGCCTTGGCCTCCTTCTTATCATGGGTGGTCAACTTTGTCAGATTGATAACGGCAACTATCACTTTCTCAATATGCTCACAAATCTGAACTTTCTCCATGAGAATTTGTAGCCTAAGCTTCCAAGGTATGAAATCGGGAGCACCATCCAACCAATCACACTCTCTAAGATTGAGAGTCGTCATTTGCAAATTTGAAGCACACTTCAAAGCAAAAATCAACAACAAATGACTATAAAAACCCTTTGAAAGTCCAAGTGATTCTCTTGTATGACTTAAAGTTTCTCATCTAACCAACCTATAACTAGGTCAAGCACCATTCCTAGGTACAACAAGGATGAAATATCCAACTCCCTCTTCACCAAGAGAGCAATTTCAGTCAAAATACCTTTGATACCATGTAGAATTTTGGTTATAGGGAAATTTAATGCAAAAATAAAATTTCACCTCACAAGGAGGTCTCCTAGATCTATTCCCTGTGAACTTTATCCTTAGGGATGATCTAAAATATTAATTTATAGTAGCAAACAATAGAAAATATTTCATCTTGCTTCAACCCAACACACTAGGCACCTAAAGAGAAAAGATACCAAACATGTGCCAATAGGTTCCAACCCTTAGGGCACACTTTCCAAGCATAAACTAGATTTGACATCACTTTAATTACTACATAATTATAGCAATAAATTTTCTCTATTATCTTCAAGATATATGTTAAATCACTTAGCAATTTCAACCCTTCTTTATATCAAATCAACATGAACAACGAGTGCTTGAAATTACGCAATCAAGAAGAAAATGCAAGCGGAAAATCAAGTATTCAATTACATGAGTTATGGACAGTTGAATATTTTTTTATATATGATAGAATTGAAGTACGTGTACATATTCATGGCTTATCAAAATCTAGTATAGTACTTCAAGCTCTCCAAAACCTTAGTTAGGGAAAACCAAGAAAATGCGAGCCACCACCAAATATCCCTAGGAAGCATCAATATAAGAAAGTCCTCCTTCGATTCAACACTTGTCTCTCACAAGTGTAAGGTGTCTACTTATCTTTTCCTTCTCAATATCTCTTCTTATCCCCTTGGAGTTTTACCAAACACTAGTCTTCTTTGCCTCCTCAAGGTAAAACACTAACCCTAGAATTTCATTTGAATTATTAAAGAATCCTAGAGCTCTAAGAGAAAGAGAGAGAATACACTAGGGAAGAGTATAAGGAGAGAGAAATAGGTGCTCTCTAATCCTCACATTTCTTATATGAGATGATGAATGAATGAATGTGTGATCATCACCTCCAACATCATGTTCTTTATAAGAGAAAACCCTAACATCTCATAAGAGCATTCTCTCTAAGAATAATCAAGGTGTCTCTCTCTTCTGCATGACTTCTCTTAGGGTTTCCTCATGAAGCCTACTGCCTTGCTCCCTATAAGACACATACAAAGAATAGAGTACAATGATGATGATGTGAAATGTCTTTTTCCTTCATTTATTTATATGAGAGGTAAAGGAGGCCAATAATATAAAGTGGTCCTAAGCCCTTACAAGCAAACTATCTCTAACAAGTAGGTCCATGCATGTGAAATGCTACACTTCAAAAGAACACATGTCAAGATCCAAGGTGATGTCATTATAAACCAAGGCTCCAAGGTATGAACGTTCCTTAAGCAAGGCCCAATGCTCCTCCTCTAAGGGCTCCAATGCAACTCTTAAGTAATGTGCATCCTCTAGGTCCGTTGCACCTACATGATCACTCCCTCAACCCAAGCACCCTCGAGTCAAGTATGAGTCTTGTGAAAGTGATCCAAGGGGTGCCCATGCCATTTGGGGCTCAATGCCCTCCTCTAGAATTGCCAACACTCCTCCTCCAAAGAAATGCATCCTCCAAGAAAGCAATTGATCTCCATGCGGTTAGTATAAAGAAAGTCACCAAGCTATCTAAAGGTCTCCAATGCTCCAAGGATGAAAGCCACATAATCATCCATACAAGGCGTCACAGTCCTAGCATAGGCCACCTCCACATGTGCATGTCTATCTTGGAACAACCAAGGGTCATCCATACACCATGCACCCCACATCACATGAATCACCCTTAAGCACGGTATAAATACTTTCAAAGCAACCCTGAAAGCTAACACTTAATAAAGAGGAGATATAGATCTTAAAGATGTAGAAACTATTCAAATAATAAATACACTACATAATTGTTTATTCCCCTATTTATTACTAACAGACACCCTCACACCCACATGTCCCATAAGAGAGGAGGGGGAGGTCAAGCAAGCACACATAGTCATTCCCCAATCAATCAACCATTATGTTAGTAGTAGGGTCACTATTTTTGTGAACACTCCCATTGGCATATGAATCATGGTATGCTTGGATTTATATGCTACAATAAACCAGACCTCACAACTAGTGTGTGACAACATATAAGAGGAGAGGAGTTTTTAAAGTTGTAAAAACTATTCCAAGATCAATTATTACATGCACTTACATAATACATCCCATATAGGAGGAGGAAGATGTTGAGAAATCACACATATTTACCCCTATAACCAATAAACCATTCATGTTAAGGAGTATGTTAATAAGTGGACAAGTCACACCCATTTCAGTGGAAATTCTACCCAAAATCAAACAGGAATATTGTTGGAGTCATAGTTCCACCTAATTCATTGAAACTTTTACAATGGAACTTTGCCCCTAGGGGTTTTGGCACATTTTAAGATAATCAAGATCATCAAAATTCAAAAGAAATGAATGAACTAGGGTAGAACTTTACCTTGTTGGAAAAAAATGGACTCACTAGAAAGTTGAGTTTGTCCACTTACTATCTCTCTCCTCTTAATAGGAGGACCACTACCTCTATGGACCCCCCATTAGCATAAGGATCATGGTATGTTAGGATTTATAGGTTGTTGTAGACCAAAATCATAGCCAATATGGGATACCACACTAGTGGAGGAGGTTTTAAAATCACAAAATTATTACAAAACACCAAACATAGCTTATCTGGTCATTTATGATCCTGTTTACTTTTCATAATAATAATAATCTAATTTTAAGATCATGACCAAGACAGACACCAAATTGGTGTATGAGGCCCCCTTATTTGTGGGACAAGTGACCCCCTTCGCGTAACGATTTGACTACTAAAGTCTACAAAGGTGTACATACCCACACATACTCGTTTATTACCTTGTTTCTTTTTCACACACACACTCATTTATTACCCTATTTATTTTTCATACACATGCACCCACACAACACAGCTGATCTAGATTATATTGAGAATGAAATGAAGGCATAGATACAACAAGGAAATACACAAAGATATTGCAAGAAACACAATTATATAGTTAAACTCGGATTCTATTGATGACTCTCTGGAATACAAAAGACTGTGAAATGCAAATCACAAGCTAGCTAGAATGGTGGTAGCTTATCTTTGAAGGGAGAGATGTGATGGCTACGCTCATTCACATAAAGTTGATTACAAAGAGGGAAAAAATACCTTTTAACTTAAAGCATCGATGATAAAACCCTAAGCCCAAAAGATGAAATGCCAAAAGGTTTATGGGTTCTGATGTGGTTAGTTGATATGCCAACTACCCAGAGGCACAGCTTTTTCAAATGAACTTCGTTTAGGAGGATTGATACTCTGTCAGAAAGGTCTAACCGAGAATTACACATTACATTCAGCCTAACATATGCCTTTTCCTACATTCTATGCACTACCACGCAAAAAAAAACATCGATTAGGGCCTCAAAACGACCCCAGAAGTTTGGGACTTGAAAAACCGTAGAAAAATTGTCAAGATGTGGAACCATTTTGGGACTTGAAAAACCGTAGAAAAATTGTCAAGATGTGGAACCATTATGAATTAGTGGAACATGTGTGTGGCCACTAGTATCCACTTGGATCAGTCCTCCCCCCTTATGAAGAAATGTTCCCCATTTTTTCAAGTTCCTCCATCATATGGGGAAATTTCTATTGAATATGACCCCTAGTGAACCACTTGCCTTGGTGAGAAGATGCCTTGCTTTAACGACCCGACAGAGTTAGATGTTCTACTACTGGGTGCCCTTCATCTTGGTGTCCATGATTCAATGAATTGTCACATGTTCAATGCAGTCGGGATTGAGTTTTGTAGGGGCCAAGTGCTCGGTCATGTCCGAAGTGTCCAAGAGAGGTGGAAAATATGGTCGAAGCAGTTCCANNNNGTCCAAGAGAGGTGGAAAATATGGTCGAAGCAGTTCCACATTAAATACCAAGCGCAAGCCAAGGAAAGGGAGAATAATTAATTCAAAAGAATTCTCACCCACAACCTTGGTGATGGTGTAAGGCATGTATTAGAGTAGGTGGAGCTTTTGATGGGGTCATGTGATGCACTCCTTTTGCAAATGCAACCATACCTTATCTCCCACATGAAACTTGTGTGGTACTCGATGTTGATCATGGCGTTGCTTGTGCTTGGCGTTGGATTTCTGCAAAATATCATGAACTTATTGTTGGATGTGTTGGATTTTCTCAACAAATTTGGATGCTCAATTAGACTTAGTCTGAGCATGGGAGGACTCTTCCCATGCAGTTGCAATGGGCAAAGCTACATCAATGGGGAACAATGACTATAACCCCAAGCACACCTGAAAAGGGATGTGGCCAATAGAGTTGTGGAGGGCTCTATTGTAGCTATGTTGAACATAAGGAAGGATCTCATCCCATGTGCATGGATGTTTGGAATTGTACAACCTCGGGATATGGACAATCATCTTGTTCACTACCCTTGTTTGTCCATTAGTCTGTGGGTGAAAGATAGTCGATTTGGTCAGCTTGATGTCCATCATCGACCATAGGCTGGACCAAAAAGTGCTTAGGAACCTATTGTCTCGATCTGAAATAACGCTTTTTGGGAGCCCAAAATGAACCCAAACACATTCAAAGAAGAGTTTAGTGGTGGTCACAACTGTGATACTCTTGTTACAGGGCGCCAAAACTACCATCTTAGAGAATTGATCAACAACCATGAAGACATAGTCATTCCCACGCTTGGTTGAAGGCATATCGAACATGTAATCCATGGAGATGGACTCCAAATACCTATTTGGAGTAGGAAAAGGGGTGTATGGCCTCTATTTATTGATGGTTGGTTTGGTAATGGCATAGGTAGTGTAGGAGATGATGTACTTGTAGACATATTGTCAAAGCTTTGACCAATAAAAATGCTTTTGCAGTACTACCACTTTTTTGTCCACACCAAAGTGTCATGCAGCCTGACTGTAATGAGCTTCCCAAATCATCTTTGCACACTTGCTTGAAGGAACACAAAGATGGCTTAGATGGCATAGCAGTCCATCCTGAAGATGAAAGTCTAGAACTGGTTTTCCTGCTCTCAATGTTTGATAGGTAGCAACAAAGTTAGAGTCATTATTTTATAATTGTGGCCACCCAGACGTCTCATGTCCACAAGAGTTAAGAATTGTGATTACTGCCACAACAGAGGGTCAAATGAGGTAGTATGTGACATGGTTGGTGCTACCCTTCATGTACTTAATGTTCAAGTCGATTTGTTTTAGGTACATGGACCACTTCTAACGACGGTCATTATGTAACTTTCCCTATGTCTGCATGAATTGCAAAGGCCTATGATTAGTGTGGATGATCATGTCCTTCCCCGTAATGCAATGCTTCCACTGTTGACATGTCTACACAATGGAGTACATCTCCTTGTCATAGTTGGGGTATATGTGAACAACATTAGATAGTATTTCACTGTGATAGGCCATTGGATGCCCATGCTGAGTGAGGACTACACCTATAGCATAATCTGAAGCATTTATCTCAAGATTAAATGGTTCTTACAGCTCTAGCAGAATAAGGACTAGTGTTGACCATAGGCGGAATTTCAAATCCTCGAATGCTTTATGTTGGGATGCGACCCAAACAAACTTGGCCTTCACTCCACCCTTGGTCACCTGGATTAGGGCCCATGCGATATGAGAGAACCCTAACAAGGGTTGGAATTTGATGGGAAAAATGCCCGTCATGGGGCATTTTGCCAGTATTTTGCGTTCAAATTTTTGTCATTGTCGTTTCCAGGAACATGCATCCAAATCGAGATAACATATTTATGACGGGCTATAATTGTATAAAAAATCATTAATTTCACAGTATGGTAGGGGTGGTAGGGAATAACTCATGAGCTTATATTAAAGGTACCTCCCACTTATATGAACTAGTGAGCATAGGAATGGGAAATCGTGCCTTGACGTGTAGGGATAGAGCTAATCGAAGATAGAGAAAACCATGCCTTAGTGATGTTTTTGCAAGTTCCGGTGGAATAAATTTATGTTTTGTTAGATCTCATACCAACTATGTTTCCCACTACTTCACTTCACTTTTCTATTATTTCCGATCTAGCCAAATAAGATAGTGAGTGATGGGCCATGGGATCAACACTCTCCTTGTTAAATTAAGCATATTTCTGCATCTCAGGGATATTCATTCCACTCAATTCATCTCTATATTTAGCCTGCATGGAGCTACCCACAATTTTGTAGATGGTGTGCTAAGATAATTGAGAGGTTTATATATAGAAAAACCTCTGGGTCCTTCTCAAACATTCGAGGTGATCAACTTTTCTGTGTTGATGGATTTTATTGAAATTTTACAAAGCTGGAAAGAGAAGAGAGCAATGGAAACGAGGATGGGGTTTGAACATAGGGCGTTTAGATTCAAGAACGTCTGTGTTTTTTGTGGCAACAACTCGGGAAAGAAATTGAGCTATTAGACCACTACAATTGAACTCAGAAACGAAAAGGTAAATATTATGAACTATTATTTTATCTCATCTCTTTTGTCTACTTGTGTGTGAGAATTATGTGGCATTGACATAAATAATATATAAAGCTCTTGAAATAATATCACTAGGTATTTAGAAACCTTTTCCTCCTTGAAATATGATTACAACTGAAAATTCTTAAGGTGGAGATTGAAGAAATATTATGGACCAGCACTCGAAATAATATCCTTCCATATCCGTTGAACAATCAGTAGCTTGAAAGTCGATGTCTATTTTTATGCATTTAGTGGCCTTTTCTTCCTTTAACTTCAAATACAACTAAAAATTCATTAGGTGGAGACATAAAGAAATAATATCGACTAGACGATGTGTATTTTTATGCATATAGGGGCCTTTCCATCCTTTAACCTCAAATACAACGGAAACTTCTTTAGGGGGAGACCCAAAGAAATAATATCGACTAAATCTTGAAACACTATATTTTTGTAATGATTGAATTCTCAGTAGCATGAAAGTCGATGTCGACTCTTATACATTTAGAGGCCTTTTCTTCCTTAAATTTGTTGATGTTTCGGTGGCTATGGGAGGTATTAACCTCCATGGATAAACCTTTGACTAGAATAGAAGATTCTAGAAGCAAGAGAAAACCTAAACAGATGTGTGAAAATGTTGGAAGACAAGTTGACTTAGAAAAATAAGTAATATTGAAGTATTATATGTAGAAAAGGACAGGTCGGCCCTGCTTGAAGAGACACATGTTCACCTAGCCAAATTAGTATAAATAGAAGGCACCTTAGCTCATTTGGAAAAACACACACTCACTCAGTTGGTGCGCATATCTTAGAAGTGCAGTAGCTGCCTATGGTTGGGTGACAATGGTGTAGCATTGTCTATGGTAAATGAGCAAAATATTCTAATAGGTTATGGGCCCACACCAGCTTCAGAATAGTCTAACCACTGGAAGTTATATCCGTATCTCTCTGTCAAGCTCGTTGTAACACAATTGCAGTTGCAACTAGGGTTTCTGATATTGCAGCAACAACAAACCCTAACATGATTTTTCAAGCAATTTAAGTGAAGCATTTGGCATAATTCTTGGATACCCTAGTGTGCCCTAACCCACGCATCTCTTGGTGCCATCAACCATAACAAACATCAAAGTTGAATTTTTGGGTCAAAGACAACATTTGACTGGTCGAAGTCAATGTTTGATTGGTCAAAATCAAAGTTTAACTGGTCAAAGTCAAGGTTTGACTAGTCAAAGTGAAAATATTGATTAAGGTCAAATTCAAAGACAATCATGACTTCCTCCATAAAATCAGAGTGTTGCAGTAGAAGCATGGTCTCTTGGTAGAGCATGGAAGACAAGGATTGACATCATCCTTGCAAAGAATAAAGGGAAAAATTATGGAACCACAGACTGAAGAGTAGGCGTCAAAGGATGAAGAGTTTGATTTTTGGAGCTTCCAAGCACATGAACGTGGAGTACGAGAAACAATAAAAAGCAACTACTGCAGATCTGAATCTTTGGAAAGAGAAGGGATCTTTGTCCAAGAAGAAATCGTAGAGCCAGAAAGATCTCAGATCTAATACATTCATAGGAACAACACCCTCTCCAGGTTGGAAAGAATACTTGTCTCAAAAGAAAAGAAACTCAAGTGGAACAATAGCCAGACTCCAGGTTTGCATATCAAGTTTGATATTTTTATTATTGTTGCTTAAGTGAGTATTGCAATCCTTTAGATTTTATAATTGCTAGAAGCAAATGAATACTTAGTATCATGTACTATTAATATAAATGCTTATAGTACTTAATTGCAATATGAACTAACATCTCCTCTAGGAGATATTTCTTGTTCTTGTTCTCAAGCAGGACAACTTGGTAATCCTATAATGAATTACCATGAAATTGATATGTTCTTATATAAAATGCCATTATATTGGAAATACTTTTTCTCTTGTTGTTCCTTTTTTGGCCGGGTTATCCTATGTATTCTAGGAAGGTTACCATAGAAAGAAAGAATTGAAAGGACTCAAAGGGAGTCAAACTTCAAAGGGATTCGATGATCCAGAAGAAGCAAGGTTTCATGAAACTTTGAAGGATGCATAGGGGCATGTAGCAGATGGAAGTGTGGTTCAAGGATTCTCTCAATTAGAGGGAGTTGATGGTAGAATTCGAAAAAGAAGGATCTTGTAGGCCTTTGTGCCAAGTTGTAGGCTTTTGTGCCAAGTTGTGGGCTTCATGCCAAGTTGTAGGCTTCGTGTTGAGTTGTAGGCTTCATTATGAGTTGTAGGCTTCATGTTGAGTTGTAGGCTTTGTGCCAAGTTGTAGGCCTTGTGCCGAGTTGTAGTCTTCATGCCGAGTTGTAGGCTTCATGCCGAGTTCTAGGCCTTGTGTCAAGTTGTAGGCTTTACGTTGAGTTGTAGGCTACTCCAATGAGATGGTATGGTATGTCGAGTTGTTGCTACACCAGTGAGACAGTCTGGTACACTAGTGGCGTAGTCGAGAACCTGTATGATTGTGATGGTGTTGCTCGTAATATGATTTGGATGATCAAGAGATAACCTGTGTAGCTCTAGTGATGCTATCGGCCTGCAAGACCATGTAGTTCTTTCCCATGCCATGTGAGATGGATGGATAATGATGATAGTAATGATGATGCTCATGACATGGGTGTATCCATGGGTGAGCACATAATGTGGGTGTAGCCCATGACAATGATGGTGACACACACTATGAGGTGTAGCTCTAGTGTTCTCTAGTGGGTTGTAGCCCCTAAACGAGATTGACAGGTCCACATGGGTGCAACCATGTGTGACATAATGATGCTACTAGTAACATGGTATGCGTAACCATGACGAGAGGATCATGGTATAGCAAGCAAGGCTATGAAGACCAGAAGGGAACATCATGGTTAAATACCTCCCTAGCTAAGAGGGAGTGTTGTTTTGGTAGCTGCGAGAGGTATTAACCTCCATGGATAAACGTTTGACTAGAATAAAATATTTTGGAAGCAATAGAAAACCTTAACAAATGTGTGAAAACCATGGAGGACAAGTCGGTTCAACATAATAAGTAATATTGAAGTATTATATGCAGAAAAGGATAGGTCGACCCTGCTTGAAGAGACACTTGTTCACCTAGCCAGATTAGTATAAATAGAAGGCGCTTTAGATTATTTGGAAAAACACACACTCACTCAATTGGTGTGCATATCTTAGAAGTGCAGTAGTAGTAGAAGTAGTGCGTAAGTCTGGAAGAGGAGCAACAGTAGTTGCAGTGGTGCATCACACCCTTGTTCAACCTTTTTGGTACTCTTACTTGTGTGCTACCTTGGAGAAGGTGTGCTTTCTTGGTTTATCTATTGGTTCTAGTGTAGCTTCCCAAAATCATTCTATCTAGCAAAGGTTTGGTGTTCAGGGGTGGCTTTGTGACTATGGTTGAGTGACAATGGTGTAGCATTGTTTATTAAAAACGAGCACAATATTCTAACAAAATTTTGAGCACAGCTAAAAATTCTTCAGGTTCGACCAACTCTCAAAATAATATCTTTCCATGTCCACGGGACTATCAGTAGCATGAAAATCGGGGCTGATTTTTATCCATATTAGAGGCCTTTTCTTCCTTGAACCTCGGAAATAACTAAGACAATGGAAGGGGGACTAGAAATTACTATAAAAATTAATTTTCAAGTCGTTGATGGATTCGTTGGTGTGAAAGTTTTGTAGAAGTATAGGAGGCAAATTATAACTAGGAGGGTAGGAAGGAGGCATTTGATGCTCCCTACATCTCTAGAAACAGGTACATCCTTGCAAAAATGGGATCACTAATTAAAATATTTAACACAAACTTCAATGTTGAAGAGTTGGTTTCTTATCAAAACTTCATTGTTGAAGGGCGCACTTTTAGACACAACATTATTTGAAGGATAATATGTAAACCCAAAATGTCAAAAAAAAATTGTTTAACAAGTAAAAATGAATTGAAATTCCAACCCTGACCCCAACACAAACCTGGAGTAGAAGTTGGCATGACCCAATAAGCTATAGAGCTCAGTGAGTGTCTTTGGGGCCGACCAATCACGGATGATTTGGATTTTGGTTATATCCACATGCACACCCTACTCGTCCATGATGTATCCCAAATATTGTATTTTTTGCATGTCGAAGGAACACTTCTCGAAATTGGCATATAACTTGTGGTATTGCAGAGTTCCCAAGACCTGTTGAATGTGCTTCAAGTGCTCCTCCCAAGTTTTGCTAAAGATGAGGATGTCATCCAAATATACGACCATGAAGGAGTTTATGAATGGTTGCAATATATCATCCATCATTCGCATGAATGTGTTCTGGGTGTTAGTTAAGTTGAAAGGCATGACTAACCACTCAAGGAGACCTTCTTTAGACTTGAATATTATCTTCCATACATCAATTTGCTCAATCAACACCTAGTGGTAGCCTAACTTCAAATCAATCTTACTGAAAAATTTGGCTCCCTTGATTTGATTGAGAAGGTCATTGATCCAGATGGATATCGGTGGCCACCCACCTTTTCCAACTGGCTC
>CBVK0100437362.1:0-11779 GCA_900067695.1 Picea abies | reverse complement strand
ACACTTTGAGACTCTTGTTACACCTATTATTCTTTATGGATGGAAAGTGTGGGGCTGTAGTATCTCTCGTGAATACTGGAGAAAGATAGAGAAAATACAAAAGAATTTTATAACCTATAATCTCAAAATTAAAGGAAATACACCCTATCCCATCGTCCTCGTAGAAACAAGCCTCTCCCCCATTGAGAGCATGGCTATGACTAGATACCTANAAGACAAGAGGCTACCTAAAATTGCTTCAAAATCAAGTCATAACCACCATTGACTCAAGCGAGGAAGGCATAAAGATGCCCGGTCTTGGCTAAACTATTGGGGAATCATGGAAGAAACCATTTTGGAGAATAAAGATACTATTAAAAAAAACGTCAAATCAAAATTTAAGAAAAAAATGTGGTGTGATAAAGAGTTAAAGGAAAAAGGAAAATTAAGGTATTATAAAGATGTAATCAACCCTAATTTAGAAGATCAAAATTATCCATCTATTTTTCCAAGTGTAAGGAAAAAAATAAGTATTTCTAAGATAAGAACAAATTCTCATGAGCTCCGTAGTGAAACTGGGGGTTGGTCAAATCCTAAAACGCTTTGGCATGAAAAAGTGTGTCACCTTTGTGACACTAAAAAGGTTGAATATGAAAATCACTTTCTCTTAGATTGTCCAACCTATACCCATATTAGATCTCATTTTCAAAATATTGTTCACACTACCAACCTTCCTAACCTCTTAACTCAACAAAAGTATGGTGATCTTGGAAAGCTTCTCATAATGTTTTTCAAGCACTGAAACAAAATTTTAAAGAATCACAAGTAATCACTTACCCTCTTAAGGTCTCATATACCAATTAAGTCTTGGTGGACGTTAATCATCATCATCATCATATAATAAAATAAAATAAAAAATAACATATTATACATATAATATAATATAATATAATACAATTAAACCAAACCAACATATTATATAATATTATGTTTATATATAAAACATAATATATAGAATTCAATCTAAATATTTTTCTATGTAATATATGAATATAATATATTATAAATATATATTATTTATAATATACTTAAACCATATATATTATATAATTTTATATACTATATAAATATCAAATTACTTCATATATATATATATATATATATATAATATGGTTAATACTTCAGTTTAAGTGAGTTTAATGGTTAAGAACATGTGTTTCTTCTTAAAAGATTACAAGTTCAAATCGAGAGGGGGTAGGGTATACCTTTGTAGACTAAATTGTTAGACGAAGGAGATGTGGTTTGACTTTGACCTTAAAAATATATTATTTTTATTATTATTATGAAGTGACATGAGTTCTTTACCAACTCATTTTAAATTCAATTTATTTAATTATATGTTGTAATTGAAATTCTAAATATAAAATATTTATTATATGAATGGATATTTAGTATTTTATTTAATATATATTCAAAATTAAAGTAGTTTAAGAGTACTTTACTTTATAGGGATATATAAATCATATTCACAATTGATTTGTGAGTATTTTTTTCATTATGGGTACTTTTTTCAAATCACTACCATAGTTAACTATGGATTTCCATCTACCATTGAAAATGTGACAACTCACCATTTTTAACTCAAACAATGTCTAGTCATCCCCAAGGGATGATGTCATCTTTTGAATTGTGATTGGTTCTTATAGAGTTAATTTTGGTGGTACATTTTTTTGTTTTGATGCCCTTTTTTACCTCAAAATTCTCCTAATGCTAATTAAAAGGAATCCATTGTGAAGAGATTAACGAGATCTTTCCAATTCAATTTGAACAAGCTCAAACAGACGTCATATCCAAAACTTATGGCATTCAAAAGTTGAATGAAAAATAGGGGCAGGGACTGCCATGTGGCACACCGAGATGTTGACTCATGGCACACTCTGGAATGACATGGGGTATAGACAGAGATATAAACGTGGTTGTACAAATTATGACGTGGCACTGTATGACCAGTAACATGAAACTGACTATGTAGTTGATGTGGTAAGGTATGGTGTTGACATGTGGAAAGATCTAGTGTTGACACATGACAAGGTTTGAGAATGCCACATGGACCTTCTAGAATGTTAGCAACCATAAACCTTATATTGTTTAAATAATAATAATCTCATATATTATTTAAATAAATAAAGTGGACACCATTAACCATATGGATTTTTTATTCATGTAAAGAGGTAATATGAGGATTTTGTGGGATTCGAACCATTATTTTCTCTACTAAACTCCAAAATTATAGGATTTTATCTACTAATCTTCATATATGGTTGGGATTTGGTTATACTTGTATGTCATGGAAACAAATTGATTTTTCATACATATATATGTGGTTATTATTATATTTCAATTGGTTAGACCATATATTATATCATTTGTATTAATTTTGGTTAATTAAATATTCCAAAGTCATAAAAATTGGATGGAATGTATTTTGAATTATCGACATTTGTTATATAAAAAAAGACATTTTTCATTTCCATGGAATTATATAGTTTATATTGTTAAGAATTTTCATTGTATTTTCATTTATGCATATGTATTTCTTGCATATGAAATATTGGAAAAGTGGGTTTTAGGCCTAGTTATGCGAGCCTAGTTTTAGGAGGTGATTTTGCCTTTGTGTGAGAGTCTTGTAGAAGAGTTGGAGACAAAAGTTTATGTAGGTTGGGAGAATTTTTGATGTAATATTAGCATTTGAACATCATTAATAAAGTGGCCACTCATTGGAAGCAGACTTAGAGACTTAGCTCAAGAGGGGTGAACTCCGTTATCAACCTCGTCTTTGTATCTTCATATTTATTTTTTCTATTTTTTCTTCAATTCCACAATTCTTAATTATTCACTAAGTATTTTTTAGTGTTGAGAAAAATAAGTTCATTTTTATAATTTGCAAATATGTCACATTTCAGAATCAAGTTTGGTATGAGAGCAAGTTTGAGAAGATTTGCAAGTGGTGAATGTTAACCAAACTCAAATTGAAGGAAGGTGATTGATTTTTGGAAGAACCAAATCCTAAAATTGGATGCATGTTTCGAAGATGAGAAATGGTGTCACCAAGGTCACCAAGCCAACATCCTTTTGGTTTTGAATAATATTTCTTTCAAGCATTAATGAAAGTGCAATCCATGTTGGAAGAAATGTACAAGGATCCAAAGAAGGCCAAGTAAGAAAGTGGTCCATCGGGGACAAATACAAAAGTTGAAGGAGAGGGTGGTGACCCTCCTTAAAGTCCTTTGTCATATTCATCCTCTTCTAGTTTGAGTGGGAGTTTTTCTTCTTCTTATGTAAAGAAGCACTCTAAGAAACTCAGATGAAGTGTTACAGTGAAGATGAAAGAAGAGAGATGTAACACCCTGTTTCCCCCAGTCTGTAAAAATAACTATATTGGCCAAGTATTGTGGAAAACTCAGAAATGTGAATGTGTGATGTGAATGGACCTTGTGAAAAAGGTCGATGAATGTAAATAATATTATGAATATATATATTGCATGACTGCTGAGAGGGGATGTGCTGAAAAAGAGACCATGATGGATAGAGAAAGGTGGTGGAAGGCACCTGGAATGGTGGTGTTAACTTCCACCAAAACCAATACCGTATTTGGACTTCACTAGCCCAGAGAACCAAGAGTGGCTCGCTGGCCCCAAATCAAATGACTCGTCAGGTTGGTAGGTAAATGGATCCTCATGAGTAATGAGGGATGGGGGTGAACCGCCCATCTGTAGATTCCTGAGACCTGACCACCGTAAGGAAGATTGTGCCACACACAACCTCACTAAAATGAGAAAAGGCAGGAAGAGTGTGCGATCAAGGAGGCAGATGCGAGGGAAAGAGGAGAAGGAAAAGAACTCTGGAAAAATACAGAGTGAGTGATAGCAGATAAGAAGGAGAGTAACCTTCATTCTTGGTCACTGGAAAATAGAGACTCAGTCTCGCAGCATCGTGGTCTCAGCTCGGGGGTGGCTACTGGTAAATCCATTGGGAGTCATTGAGCCTACGGTTGGGTGGAAACGAGCACCCCTCTTAGCAGTTGAAATCACACCTGGTGTTATTTCGGATAAGTGTTTTACATATTGCATCTTGAAATGTATATTCTGACATTTATGATCACAGTCTGTGCAATTATAAATGGTTTCAGTATAAGACTGTATGTGTGGTGTTTTGACCAGAAATGGTGGTTGCATGCTTATAATGGAAAGACTACGTATGGCTTATGTTTTATAAATAACTATATATATGTATACCGATCTAATTCAGACTTCAAGTCTATTCTCAGGAAATTTATGCCCTTATTTGTCTCCAGGAATACCCAAAATAGATCTCTCCACAAAGATACCCTCTCTGGAAAGATTACCAAGGACCTGAAAGAGGATTTGGTGGCACGAGTCGTAGCCATCCTGTACAAGGAAGAATGGGCCTCTTAAAATCTCGACATTTCAGCATTTCGATGCCCGAGGTATCTAAGCGTGAGTCCTCTTACACTCGTAATTCCCAAAACCCCGATCCATGAAATCCTGAAATGGAAGCCTAGGGATAAGTATTGATTGATGGATGAGATCCTGTCAGAAGATCTGTGGTCAGTCATGACCGTTAGATTGGAGGAAGAAACAAGGGCGTTAAATGCCTCAAAATATTTCTTTTATCTTTGTAAGTAGCGAAGAAATAGAGACCATAGATCCCCAAGGTCTGTGGGAGTATCTAGACCATCCTTTTATAGGGACACGTGGCTATCTATCGACGTTTCGACACCCAGAAAACCAAAGGGAAAGAGCCCTTGTCTTTGCAAGTCATAAAATCTCGGTACCCAAAACCCCGATGCGCTTTGTGGTAGAAAAGAGGAGTCCTGAAAGGATCTAGATCGTCCATTAGAGGAGATGCGTGGTGAGTGGTTAGAGTTTAGGGAAAGATCCAAAATCCCATGGACCATGGGATCCAAATCCTCGAGGATCGTTGATCTCCTACATGAATCCCCATATCAGGATTTGGGGATTGGAGTGACAAGATTTTTGGAGTCATTGCATCGTGAACTCTCAGTTCACGAAACTTTGAAAAGATTTGAACCGTTGGATCCAAGACATTGAGAGCCGTTGGATCTCAAATAAGAACTCGAGTATCGGGTTTCAAGGTTTGAAGAGTCAAAAGATTTGACTCTCTTGCATTTCAAACTCCTGACCTGCGAAATCCCGATACAGCCAGGACCGTTGGATTAGGGGATGCTTATAGCTGTTGGTCTCCGTTTGGAGGGGAACTTTAGAGATTTCAGAGTTTTGGGGATTTGAAAGGGAGAGGAAGACACATCGCATCGCGATTTCCTGAATCAAAAAAAGTCAGTAAGTGCTTTCTTGATTTAGCGCGTGGTCACAGAATAGGGTCATGTGGACAAGACCTAAGCAGGGAGCTTGTCACTCGCCAACCCTTTCGGGGTTTGACATTTCAGCATTTCAAGGTTTGAAGGGTCGAAAGACTTGACTCTCTTTCATCGCTGAGTCGTGAAATGCAAAAGGCACCTCTTGGCTTGGTCTGTGGTCATAACCAATGATCACATGGAGGTGGATAAGGGAAGAGCTAGCCTGTGCTAGGCCCCCATAGGAATTCGAGGATTCTATCCCTTGAGGAAAAGAGAAAAAATTATTATTCCATAGTGGGTGTGTTACAAATTTGTATCAGAGCATGGTTACAACACTTGGCCTTCTTAGGCTCATGAACGAGTTATGTAGAAGCTCTGTTCGAAACATTCCTAAAAGAAGTAACTCCATGTCTTAATCTTCCTAATCAAAGGACGAATTTAAGAATGAAAACTCTTATTGTGTGTGTGTACATGTGAAAATATGAATTATGTACTGGTTATAAATAAATATAAATATTGACTAACAACCAATGTTTTTCCTTTTGCACACAAGCGAAAGATCAATTGCAGGTGGAAATTATCAACGTATAGAATGGTAACTCACCAAGAGGTGGGGGAAGGCTCCCACAATAGAGATGAAGAGTCCGACGAAAGGAGGGCAGTAGGGACCCCTCCATAACTAGCCGAGATTGTGAAAAGCCTCATGGTCAAATTACAAAGCTGTAAGGCTAACAATGAAAGGATGATGAAAGAACAAGAAAAGCAAATGGAAATTAACGCAGTTTTACTACAGAGTTTATCCGATCTATAAAGACAAATGCAGCATGAACATAAAAATTAGAAACATGGTCATATCAGTGGCCACACTAAGAGGAGCACCTCGAAAAAGGTCTACCCCAGAGGTAAAGGACAAGCATCAAATGATTCCTCTGAGAAGGAAGCTAGCGATTCAGAGGGCTCTTCTAGAAGCAGAACCAATTTCTATTCCCGAAGCAAATAGAAGAACCAAAAGACTTTCAAAGGTCGTAAATTCGAAGAATTTAGAAAATCCAAAGCACCCTCCCTCGACGATGAAATAAAGAAGGGAGAGGAAGTAAAGGCATGGCTTCTTGGACTAAAGAAGTATTTCAGAGTCAATGACTTCTTAGAAAACATGAAGGCCTGAGTGTCCACCTTCAACTTGAAAAAAAAGGCTTCCATTTGGTGGGAATATCTTAAGAATGTGAAAGGGGTTCGCAAAGAGGACCTGTCCTAGAAGAAGTTTGAGAAATACTTCCAGAAGAAGTATTTGTCAGAAAAATATTTCGACGAGAAGACCAAAGAGTTTTATGAACTCAAACTGGAACAACTCACTATAGAAGAATATGTCAAGAAATTCCTTGATTTGTTGAGGTATGCACCTTATATAAAAGTGAAAAAGGCAAAGGTGCAACGTTTCATCAGTGGACTACCTAAGGACTATCATAACAAAATTGAATTTGATGAGCCAAAGACTCTATAAGGCACTATTCGAAAGGAAACCTATTGTCATGAACAATTTGGGCATCGAGCAAAACCTCGCGAAGGATGGAAACAGAAGAATAGTTCAAGATTTCAAAAAAAGGGGACTAAATTCCCAGGATTTATGAACTATAAGAAGAACCCAAGAATGAGCTTCCCAACCCATAGTGTGCACTAGCAGAATTTTCCCTCTTTGAGTGGAAATAAAACTTCTGGACCCATATCCGTGAAGACTGATAACCTAAAGAGAGAACCTTTGAAATGTTGGGGTTGCGGGTAAGAACATCTATTGAGAGACTGTCCACATCGACAACAAAATAGTGGGAGGATTTATAACATCCAGGAAACTACCACCGTCAATGATGTGGCCAGGAGTGTGCCACAAATCTATGCGACCTTGGATAATAACCAAGCCGATCACCAAGCTTCAATAGTGGAAATAGAAGGTATGATTTCCAACCATCTAGTGTATGTTTTAATTGACCCTGGTTCAAATTTGAGTTATATAGCCTCTAAAGTTGTTGATAAGTGTAAACTATAGCCACAAAAACATACAAAGTCGTGGTTGGTACAGTTAGCCACTGACACAAAATGAAGGGTAGCAGAGGTTATACCAGCCTGCCAATTGATGTTGGGGAAATTCCCCACCCAAACAACCCTTAACTTATTACCCCTAGGATCATATGATCTACTGTTTGGTATGGACTGGCTAGCCGCCCATAAATCTAGATTGGATTGTTACCATAAAACCTTAGAATGTGTAAGTAAAGAAGGGAAAACAATAACCCTTCAAGGGATCCGAAAACCTGTCTCAGTGAGACAAATATCAGCTCTGCAAATGAGAAAGTATTGCCGAAAGGGATGTCCCCTATATACAATACAGGTGTTGAAAACAATCGAAGGTGACAAACCAAGCCCTTACGATCACCCTATCCTGAGAGAATACAAAGATGTGTTTTCGGAAGAGGTACCAGGTTTACCTCCGAGAAGGGACATTGACTTCTCGATAGAACTTGCACTAGGGGCGGTGTCGGTGTCTAGGACACCCTATCGGATGAGCACACCCGAGTTAGTTGAACTGGAATTCCAATTAAGAGAAATGATGGATAAGGGCTATATTCGGCCCAACATGTCTCCATGGGGAGCACCAGTCCTATTTGTGAAAAAGAAGGACGGTACCCTTAGACTGTGTATAGATTATAGAGAACTCAATAAGGTAACTATAAAGAACAAGTACCCCTTGCCCAAGAACGATGACTTGTTCGATCAATTAGGGGATGCGTCTATTTTCTCAAATATTGATTTGAGGTCGGGATACCATCAAGTCCGAATCAAGGGTGAAAACATCCATAAAACTACCTTCCGAACGAGGTATGGTCACTATGAGTTTGTGGTAGTGCCATTTTGGTTGACCAATGCCCCTGCCACTTTTATGTGCTTGATGAACAAGGTACTCAGCAAATTCCTAGACAAATTTGTGCTTGTTTTTATTGACGATATTATAATTTACTCCAAGAACAGAAAAGAGCATGAAGAGCATCTTAGACTTGTCCTGCAAGTGCTAAGAGAACATCATCTCTATGCCAAATTTTGCAAATGTGAATTCTTCTAGAAGCAAATAGATTACTTAGTCCATGTTCTCTCTAAAGAAGGAGTAGTGGTAGACCCTAACAAAATCAGGTCTATCATGGAATGGCCTACCCAAAAGAATGTTTTGGACATCAAATCCTTTATGGGATTAGCATGATACTATAGGAGATTTATAAAAGGATTCTCCAAGATTGGTTGTCCAATCACTACCCTCCAGAAGAAGGGGACAAAATTCTTGTGGACACAAAAATGTGAAGAAAGATTTCAGACCCTCAAACATCTATTGACCCATGCACTCGTGCTGAAGATCGTCGATCCAGAAGTTGACTTCCTCATGTGCACAAATGCCTGTAAGGAAGGGATCGGAGGAGTCCTTATGCAAGGAGGAAGTGTGATCTGCTATGAATCCTGAAAATTGAATGAGCATGAAGTCAACTATGTGACCCATGATCTAGAGTTGGCTACCATAGTGCATGCCTTGAAAATGTGGAGGCATTACCTCTTGGGAAGAAAAATTGTACTTATGACAAATCACTATGGATTGTGATACCTATTTGATCAACCAAATCTCAATGCTAGACAAGTTAGGTGGATGGCCCTCCTTAGCAAGTTTGATTTTGAAATCAAACACATTAAAGGAAAGGAAAATAGGGTGGTCGATGCCCTTAGCATAAGTATGAAAACAATTCACCTAGCAGCGATGAGCACCTACGAGACAAATGTCGAGGAAAGAATCAGAAATGCACAAGAAACAGATCCCTTCGTTGAGACCGTGACCTTGTACCTACAACAAGAACCTGCCAGAGTAAAATATGAAGGCTACCAGATGACCGAAGGAGGTCTGCTCACTTACAGAAGCAGATTGTATATTCCAAATTTTGACGACTTGAAGAGGTTCATACTGGATGAACTACATAAAAGACCCTATTCTGGTCATCCAGGATACCAGAAGATGATCACGACCACCAGGAAACAATTCTATTGGCCTGGAATGAAGAAAGACATAGCCGAGTACTTTTCCAAATGCATAGAGTGCCAACAGGTCAAAGCAGAACACCGACACCCAGCAGGGTTATTGCAACCTTTACCAATCCCAGAATGGAAATGGGAAACAATCTGTTGGTTTCATTCTTTGGCCTATATTTTGTCCTAAAATCCCATCATTATCCACCATTTTCTTCACTAAACCTCCATAAATCCCTCATATTTTATTGAAATTGATTAATATAGTATCATGATTGTTATTTCTACATTAAAATCGATTTATGGAATTTTTGTGTTAAAAATTGAAATTTTCAAAAAAATTACAGATGTGGTAACCTCCTATAAATTATTTATGTTCAGACATGTGGCATAATAGGTAGACCAAAATGAAAGACATGGGCTTGATCTGGAATGTACACAGATGGTGAAAAATCTATCCAGTCTCAGATTCGAAGTTCCTAAATATTTGGTCAACGCTGGTGAATCCCAGCTAGTCTAGCAGAAAAATTTGAATCATAAATGAGTAGGCTTGATATTTTTCTTATGCTTAGGGATTCAAACTAATTCGACCTACTTTGGGGATTAGTTAGGTTTTTATGGAATGAAAATAGCCTCCTTTTGTAATTTTGTGATAAATAAGTAATAGAAACATGTAATAGGAGGACATGATATCTTAGTAATGCAAAGAAAAGACACGAGACTATGTACGAGCTTCAGAACTTTGTTTTGATATATCTAATTTCCAGACTTTGATATATCATTCATGGTGTTATGATTTAGTATTTTCATCATTTGAAGTTTTTTTTTTTCAAGTGTGCTTGCAAGTGTGGAAGGGCCCCCATGTTATGTTGGTACACTTTTCTTCACGATTCCATTAGATTCATATATTCAGATCTGAATTAGCATTTTTTTATTTAATCTTCATGTTGTGAGTTCACAGATTTCAATTAATTGGTGTTTATAATTCCAGTCATCATTTCTATTTCATGGCTCATGGTTATAATTGAAGGATTCGATTACTAGATTAATGAGCAGTCCTTGTAAGAGGGTTTAATTGTGTATTGAATTCAGGATTATCTCTGTGGTCTCTGTTTTAATGCATTTGATTTAAATGTGCTGACTTGGAAGAGCTTTTGTGAATTGAAACCTTGTAAAAGGATTGAAATCTCAGACAATTGTGAGCACTCTGTTTTTAGGATGTTAGATCAGATTTAATTAAAGGAGTGTTTAAAGTGTGTAAGGAACGAAATATCAAACTCTTGTAAAAAGAGTGATGGAACCTACTACAGTAAACCTTCATCTAGGAAATCATATCCTTCTAGGTCTATATACTTTAGACAAGTGCCTCTAAGAATACCTACCTTGGTTGACAATAAATTTAAGCCTAATATCGAGCAGTAGATTGGACCAAACATTTTGGTGTCGTTGCTGGGGAGGTGCAACTAGAGGATTTTTTTTTAAAACAAAAACATACAAACAAACAAAAAAAAAAAACCAATATAAAAAAAACTATAAAAAAAACAAACAAAAATATAGACTTAGTTTCAATTTTTTATTTTAGCAGTCATGATTCCTCATGTCTAGATCTAGGGATGAAAAAGGAAGATTCATAAAAACCCCCCATCCAAAAACTAACCCACCTGTAGGAGCAGAAACTTTAGAGAGGATTGAACATACAACACCAACTGGAAAAGTCACTGTAGAAGAATTAGAGGACAAACAAAAATAAGGGCAGAGACTTACTCTCATTGAAAGACAAATTCTATTAGCATATGAAGCAAAGAGGAAACATTTCCCTGAATCTTCTATAGCAAAAGAGAGTAGAAAAACAACCCAACAACCTCTCCTTGAACCTATTAATTTTGAAAGATCTCAAGAAGGAGAAGAACAACCTCTCTTTGAAACAAGTGACATTGAACAAGACATTGAATCAAACAAACAACTTATCAAAATGACTGAGGAAGGAGGAGGATCATCAAGAGGACCTACTCCAAAACAATTTAGAGAATATGAGGAATGAAGAAGACAAAGAGAAGCTGAACAAAAACAAAGACAAGATCAAAATCAAAACCCACAACCAAGAGAAGAGGAAGAGTCAACATTTACATTTCCTATTCAAGAACCAGAAAAAAATAATTATGAGGAAATTAAAATGAAAAATATACCTCCATCTGTACTACCAAACTTTTATGGCATGGCTTCAGAAGACCCTGACTCATTTCTGTTTGAATTTGATATAGTATGCCAAACATATGGTTATGTTAGATCGGAAGAGCGTCGTGTAGGGAAAGAGTGTAGATCTCGGTGATCGCCGTATCATTAAAAAAA
>CBVK0100437361.1:0-11779 GCA_900067695.1 Picea abies | reverse complement strand
TGAGCCATTTGGAAAATGTGGGTGGCCCCCGATATCCACTTGGATCACTACCACATGGCAGCCCATGTCTGGGCCATGTGGAACTATTCAATTGGTCCACCAACCTGCCACGTGTCACCATATGATAGTTCCATGTCATCTGCCAACTCATCTTCCAGTCACCTTCCACATCAACCTCTACCACGTGTCAGTACAGCCACCTACCATGTGGAAGTACGGTCAGCTGTCACGTCAGCAATACGACCTTGCCATGTCCACAGTACGATCAGTTGCCACATTAGCAGTACGGCCCTTCCATGTTAGCAATACGGCCATGCCACATCAGCAGTACGGACATGCCACGTCGGCACTGTACAAACTATACAGTCAACAAAATTTTGCATGTTTGGCAAAGCGAACAGAACGTGATATCTCACTCATACAACATTTGTTTGAACTCGTTCAAGTTGTGTTGGGATCGTGAGGACGAGGCCTATGCATGAGTCTGTTTTGAAGGAACTTGTTGGGAGAATCCTCTCAACACAATTCATTCTTTGCACATCTACAATATGGTTGATCTGTTAGATCAATCTTGGAAGTCAACACTGACTTCCCTTCTAGTCNTTGATCTGTTAGATCAATCTTGGAAGTCAACACTGACTTCCCTTCTAGTCTCACGAAAAAATCCATATCCCGGTCTTTTTGATTGGCTTCCTTCTCTATCATTGAAGCAAGGGGATCTTCCCAAGATATTTCATATCTCCTAGAAGTCTTTGAAGCTATGGTTTAGTCTTCTTATGGCATCTGTCTCCCAGTCCTGGAATATGTCTCTTCATTTTATCCTTTCTAATATTAGGCTTACTCAGAATCTTGATTTCTTCTGAGTCTACAAGGACTTCATCATTTCTTACAGGATATACTTGGTGTTGAATACCAAGTATTAATATGAAAAGTTGATTCAAACTTCAAACGAGTTCAACTTCCTGTCAAGATGGCTTCATTATCCTTTGAATAAGTCTATTATGAGTTATTGTTCTAATGTTCGGTCATCTTTGGAGCCTTCTGCTCCTTACAATCAATCTCCATATGAGATACTCTGGATCTCAAAAGACAACTTCTTCTTCATCTTCTTTGATACATGAATGTATATGGTCATGTACATAGTCTGCTTCATGTCTCATCTAATTTGTTGCCTTCTGCAACCTTCATTATAGCTTCCGCAGGGTTATGACCTGTGACCTTAAATAAGGTCAACAACACAGCAAGCAAGAATAATACTCTTTTGATAATATTAATGAAACAATAGCATGAATAGTCGTCACAGTAGCTCCTTTAGAGATATCACTTGTGACATGCCTGAAACAAAGATCAAAAGTAAGAAATACAATATGAAATGAAATCAACACTCTTCTAGTGTTGTGATCAAACATTCCCCCATGGTAACCTGGAACCAACACAAGAAGTTTCTCCTAGAGGAGATGTTAGTTGTATCTGGTAATATGCTCATATGCTAACAAGTATAATACTTTTCAAAGATTGTTGCCTCAACTATAGTGTTTTACCTGTAATGAGGTAGTTATCAACTTATCTTGTGCAACTTTGAATCTTATCAACTTAATCAATCAAACCTAGAACCTGGAGTCTTGTCCTCAAGAATGAGTGCATTGTTTTTCTTTCAGGTCTCCTTCACTCAAGATGACAAGTGCTTTCTTCAACCTATCCTTTGTACTAAGACAATATGTTATCTTGACAGAAGTCTAAGTTAGAGAATAAACTCTAATCTCAATCTAATACATTGTCTTTAATTTGGCCAAGAGTTAGTATGATGTTCATAACTTCAACATACAACCTAGATGTCAAGATAATGTTGTAACGAATAGATGCATATAAAATGATCAAACCCTCAGGTGTATTATTCCTCTGAATGTGTTGGATTTGAGATCCTTCTAGATCTATAACAAAATATCCCTTCTCCTTCAAGTACCCTTTAGAATAATAATGCATTTTAAACACATGTAGGTGCATACCCTCTGACAATATCTTGCTATGGTAAGGTGAACTAGGACAATAACACAATAGTCCCAACACTTCACAAAAACTTTTACTGAAACTGGTACTACAGTTGGTGTTGGCATTGCAACTAGTGTTGCAATTGTAATTGTAACTAGTACTGCAACTGCAACTGCAACTTAGGGTTTTATGAGGAAACCCTAATTTTTCAACTTTCAAATTTTGGAATTCGAATCCAGGGACTAGATGCGATGGGTTGAGGTGATTAGGCTGGAGCTGTCTGTTTTCAGAAATTTCAAGTTTTACCCCTTGAAACTTGACCTGCACCATTTCTGGTCTGGTACTTTTGGTATTGGTTCTGGTTTCCTGGTTTTTTGATACCAGCCAAAACTGAGGTTTGACTTTTCGGAGGCTCTGGCCATTGAAAAATGTGTGCTCAAGGTGCCAATGAGTTACTGAAGTTCTAGGGCACACTTCCCTAGATGGTTTTTAGGATGAAATTCTCTTCCAATAAAAAGCCCTAATTTTCTTGTACGACAATAGTGACATTTTTTTGTTACCCAGTGAAAGGTGCTCTATTCAATCAAGTTCTAATACCATGTTAAATTTAGAGATTCTATTAAGGTTTTTTCAATTTACTAGACAATAATAGCATAAGCAGGATCATTGAAAGAAACACAATCACAAGGTACACAACATTTATCCTAGGAAACCCTCATGGGGGAGAAAACCCAACAAAAAATTTCTTAATATAGATTCTCAATATAATTCCAAGACAATAAACCAAACACTAGAGAATATCCAAGACTAAGCAATGCGCCTCTCCCTCCTTCTTCAGGTAACTACAACGTCCTTCAAACTTGCGCACTAGATGAGTGACTTGAGTGAGTGAACAAATGAGGAACACTCCTCACTTATTTATACTAGCTGGCAGGCACTAGGGAGGTGTCTCTTCATCAAACAGAGTCAGCCTCTTAACTTAGCGGTTATAACCACTTTAATTAGGCCTAGGGGATGACTTCTTAATTAACATGATATAATTAGGGTTTTACCAATCCACAAAAGGGGATTTGGTCATACATAAGCCCTGACATGATCAATCCACAAAAGGGTTTGATCTATAAGTAAATGACTCAATAATAAATAGAATACTCTTCGCAATTACAATATTTCAACACTTCTCAACTCAAGAAGATAGAGCACATCATGTAGAAGAAAATTTGGGAACCTGGGCAATTTAAGCTAGATGGTGCCAATTCCTAAAGGTTTGAGACTTGATTTATGTGCAAAATTGAATATACCATCTATATTGTCATTGAAATCTTCAAAGACATCTCTTCGAAAGGTCATGTGGCATGTTCCACCTATGTCAATCATTCATGAATCTCTCCAAGAATCAAATGAAGTGTTAAATAAATCTTCATTTACTCCAATATTACAATGGGCAACAATATAATGAGCAGATTCAGGTGCTTTACCTTTCGCCAGATCTGATACTTTATCTTTTTCTTCTTCCTAATCTTGCTTGTCTTTTATCTTTTCCAACTAGATTCTACATGGCTTTGCCTCATGTCCATTCTTGCCACGATGGACATAGTGAATATAAGATCTCTCACAGGGATTATGCCTACCCCCCTACCTCTAAAATTCTTTTTTTTGCATCCTCTCTTACCGCCTTCTCCTCTAGAAGAATTGTGTGATTGATTCTTCCCTTTATAAGCAAGGCTTATGGTCTCTCCATTGGGATGAGTTGTCTTCTTTCTTCTCGGCATGATTATTCAACTTGGAAATCTAAAATACTAGACCACAATGAACTATTCAAAAGCTTTTCAAAGCTTCCAAAACATAACTTCAAAGAAAAACCCTCTCACAGTATGGGGTCATAGGGCATGACAGTATCACATATGAAATGCATACTAGTTATCTACATGAACGATGTTGACAACAACCTCAAAAACTACATAGCCACACATTCTCAGCACTTATTTACAGCCCCGGGAATCGAACTCAATGTTTTCAAAAAAAAATGGATTCCAAGATCCACCCCCTCATTTTCAAGTAGAATACCGTGGGCATCTGAAGAAACAAACTGTGGTTCAACTATAACGATGGAAGTTCAATAAGTGGTTGACACTAAAATGATAGCAAAAAACCCTTGGGTTTGGGTTGATTGCATGTATGTAGAGAGAAGGCCAACGAATCAATCACGCATGGAGTAGGAGCATGTTGAGATTGATATTGAGACAAGGACATAGTTTAAGTTCAATCAAATTCATATCCAATGGTAGAGGAAGCAACGATACCACATATTTCTAGAAACAAATACACCCTCAAGAATAGGCTAAGTAATTTGAGTCGAGGGAAATCGGATGGAGAGGAGAGAAAGACAACTTTGGGTAGTCGTATAACAACTCCTTGGGTGACCGCCGGGTTGACGTGAATCTTTACAAGCTCGAGAAAAATGGTAGAGGATTCACATATGAATTTTCAACTTAAGTGCAGGGCTGTGATAATTTGAATTTTCTCGGTGGGTTTCTCATATAGTGCGTAGAGAGATTTTCGATTACGTGAAGGCAAGATTTAGACCCGATTTGAAAACATACAGTCAAGGGTTCCAAAACTGCAAAAACTATCGAGTAGTGCAAAGAAAAACAGATAGCAAGGCCGCACGAGATGAGGCAGGAAAGATAGATTCCAACAATAATGGGGCAAATCCTAAGAACAAAGAGTTTGTAGAGACAGATAAAGGTAACGTTGATTCTGATGCAAAGAGACAAATATTAGTTCTAACACCAAATGGGGAATGTTTATGTAGATTTTAACATTGTACAATTAACTAGTCCAAACTGATTCTTAATAAAAAAACATAAGAGATACAATAGCACACACACATTACACAGAGATTTTGCTCTGGAAACCCAAACCGGGAAAACCAGCAACCCCTAATCCATTGACCTGGATTAGTCGACAATCCTAATTCCTTAACTAAAATTAGAAAACCATCGACAAAAACCATGTGCCGAAAAACTGCCAAAAAATGAACACAAAAAATGCCAAAAAAAATAAAATTTGGGGGCGCTTCCAATGAACCCCTGTTCAGAAGGAGATCTCACCCCCCTGTGAACCCCCAGGTCTAGAGGGGATAACACCCCCACCCGCTTGTGCACCCAGCACAATACAAACACTACATCTAGTCGTGCAAAGAATATAACACGTACCCAATAGTTTATGCACGCGGGAGAGAATTCTGGAATTAAAATACCCAACTTTGCTACCATTATCAAGCCGGGGATGAGCATGGGGAGTAAGTAACTCCATGGATGATTTTTCATTAACTCATATCTTGCATAAATACAAGAGGAAGTGACCTTTTGTTTCATCTTCCAAGAGGTCCAAATGACTCTTTATATTCTCTTATGACTCTTTGTATTTCTCCTAACTTAATATTTACAAAGATATTTACAATGTACCTTAATCCCTAAGGATTAGGTATCTAACATAGGTATTTTGATTACATGAATATCAAATCTCGAATACGTTCATTGTTTTTCTCTTACAAGTTCAATGATTAGGTAATTGATGTGTGTGTGTGTGTGTGTGTGTTCATTGTTTTTCTTTTACAAGTTCAATGATTAGGCAATTGATGTGTGTGTGTGTAATATATATAATATATGCATTGAGTGCAATGGACTATTATTGTGATTATTAATCTATTATAATTTATAATATTATTAATCTTTTATTTGTAGTGGTAGTAGTAATATTAATTATATTTTTTTTAAAATGATTATAATTATTAGTATTAGTTATTAAATAATTCCTCATAACAACAAATTATTATTAATTAAATATAATAATTTAATTAATTAAAAAATATTTTAAGTTGTTAATGTCATGCCATGAGTGGGCAGAAAACGTAACTCCACAGATGATTATTGCATTAGCTTGAAGCTCAATAAATATACGAAATGTGATTGTTGGTCTTCTCCAACGTATGACTCTTCCTAACACCTACGACTCTTCATATGTACATTATTGTTACAAAAACGCAATAGCAAGGATTATGTGTCTAACATTCCCCCCCTTAATTCGAAGGGGTCTGTGTGAGTCCAAGCATCATTCAACTTCTCCATTTTTTCTCTTCCAAGAGCTTTAGTGAAGATGTTCGCAATTTGCTCATTTGTGGAACAATGTCTCAAGTATATAGTCTTGGCCTCTACATGATATCGAATTAGGTGATACTTTGTGTTGATCTGCTTTGCTCGATCATGGAATATAATATTCTTGGCCAACTTGATTGCAAAAGTATTGTCAACTAGAAGAGGATTAGAATTCACTTGTTTCTCCTGCAAATATTCAAGTATTTTCCTGAGCTACATAATCCCCTCCGTCACTTCTGCAACTCCTACATATTCTGCCTCTGTTGTGGAATCTTCTAGAACTGATTATTTGTGTGATCTCCAAGAGACGAATACTAATACAAGATTCATTAGATAGCCTAAGGTCGATACTCCATTTTCCTTATCCCCAACAAAGTCTAAATCAGAATATCCGATCAGGTTGAAGTCATCCACCTTACAGTACATGAGTCCAAAATCTTGACTTCCTTTCAAGTATTTTAGAACTCTTTTTGCGGCAGACCAATGTCCTTCACAAGGATTTTGCATGAACTTGGAAATAATCCCAACAACAAATGAAATGTTTGGTATGGTGATAGGAAAATAGATAAGACTTCCCACAAGTTGTTTATACTTCGTTGCATCCTCAAAGTCATTCCCTTCTTTTGATGTGAGTTTCAAATTCTACATTGGAGTAGAAACAGGATTGCACTCAACCATGCCAAACTTGTTCAACATTTCTCCAATGTACTTCTTCTAGGAGATGAATATGTACCTTGAATTTTGAATCACTTCAATGCCCAAATAGTAGTGAAGATGTCCCAAATATGTCATCTCAAAGCCTTTCTTCAACTCTTTTTGTATGGATGCAATGTAGCTTTCATTGTTCCATGTGATCAACAGATAATCTACATAGACTACAAGA
This sequence comes from Picea abies, assembly GCA_900067695.1. Lineage (NCBI taxonomy): Eukaryota > Viridiplantae > Streptophyta > Pinopsida > Pinales > Pinaceae > Picea > Picea abies. Next base: position 4,747 of record CBVK0100437361.1, on the reverse strand, counting down.
TACACAATTGTTTTTCCAACTTTCTTGACAAACAAAGTTGCATCATCAAGATTGAAATGCTTGAAATTCAATTTCAGAAGATGCACAATTAACTTTTCATACCATGCTCGCAGTGCTTCTTTCAATCCATATAAGGATTTGATGAGCTTGCATACCTTATGTTCTTGTCCGTTCACAAAAAATCCTTCTTGTTGAGACATGAACACATTCTCTTTCAAGTCTCCATTCAAGAAAGCAGTCTTCACATCCATTTGATGAATTTTCCATCCATTCTATGCTGTCATGGAAAATAGAGTTCAGATGGTAACTCATTTTTTCATGGGGGGGGAATTTTTCTCATAGTCAACACCTTATTTCTATGCAAATCCTTTTTCCATGAGCCTTTTTTTGTGCTTGTCAAGTGAGCCATTTGATCTGTGTTGATGCTTTTGTAGCATCAAAAGGCATTCTCACTTGTGGATTATGGTGAGAATACATCCCTCGCTAAGAGGGAGTGTTGATGCTTTGTAGCTTCGGGAAGGTATTCTCATGTATCCCTAGGTGTTGGGCATGTGGGAATCGTCATGGGCAGCACATCACACCTTCAGTTTGGTGAAAAACCCCTTGGATTTTGAGATGGGGACTTATGAGCTTAATGATGGGCTTTGTGGGTTTGTGTTGGGGCTTCACACCCACAAAGAAAGCCTAATTTGATGTTGACTTGTGGAGGGTCTTCCATGATGACCCCTAAGGATTGTATATAAAGGAGAGAGGACATTGTGATGTTTCATATTGTAGATCATCTGTGGAGAAGTGATGGAGCTAGAATAAGTGAGTCTGCACTTGTGCTAGGAGGCTTGGTGATTTTAGAAAAAGGGAAATTCTACTAGGGTGGAAAATATGGCCTAAAGGAAGAAAAGTCGGATGGAGTGAATTGTACGAAGGTTTTCGTACAAGGGATTTTTGTACTTGTACATGATTTGTAGGAAGGTGAAGCACATATGTACGTGGTTTGTAGGAGGGTGAATCGCGTATGTACACAAGTTGCAGTGGGAATAGTCATGTATATGCAGGTTGCAGTGGAGAAAAGCATGTAAGTATGTGGGTTGTAGTAACGAGAATCACATAAATATTTTTATGGGAAGGAACACATCCATACAAGATGAAAGGTGACATCATCAGGTCGTACAGGTGGTTTACAACAGATTTGTGGGCAGAGGAATTTTCCAATAAATTGTTGAGGTTTGGTTTTCTAATTTGTATGGTTATTGGAGGACAAAGTTGTCCTCGGGTTTTGGTAATATTTGTATTGGTTGAGAGGACAAGGCTGTCCTCAGGTTTAGTAATATTGTACTAGTTGGGAGGGATGGTTTTTCCCTCAGAATTTTTGAAGTTAACAAGATTACATAACTAAAATTTGTGTCTCATGCGTATTGATGATTCATCTATGATCTTATTGTTTCCATTGCATATCATTTTTAGTGTAAAATTGTTTAGTGATAACAGCTAGGGTTTTCCTGTTAGATCACTATGAAGCAAATTTCAAATCTGAAAATTAATCACATAGAGTTGCATGTGAAAATTGGCAATCTGTACTTATTCTTGAATACCCACTTGCAGCCAATTGATTTGGTTCCAAATGGAGGGTCCACCAACTTCCATGTCCCATTCTTGATGAGAGCATCATATTCCTTTTGCATGGCCTCTTTCCATTCATCATGAGAAATGGCCTCTTTAAAGGAAGTTGGTTCAAGATTAGTAGATAAATTCAACTCATAATCATATGAAACATTCATGTCATCTACATCACATGAGTTTGAATTATCTACATTACCTCCATCTCGTCTTGAGGACATTTTTGTTCCTGTCTTTTCGACCTCGTCATGATGAACACTTTCAAGTGTTTTTTTAATCCATTTTGGTGGACCTTTCTGAGATGGTCCAGGTTGCTCAACTAATTGAGTTGGTGCTAAGTTATCATCAAGCCTCAACTTTTCAATCCTCTCCATCACATCATCCAAATGAGCTGATGAAGTGGTGAGAACTTGTTCATGAGGGGAAGATAGTGCTTAAAAAGGAGATTCTAGAGATTGACCCAAGATAGGGATCCCCCTTTCAAGATGTGGAATCTCATCATCAAATTCATGATATGTCTTTACATGAGTGAATTTGTCTAGGTGATCAAGCTGCCTCTCAACAATTTCATATTTCTTGGAGGATTCAAGAAAGATCACATATCTGGAAAGGATGAATTTGTTTTTTGTCTCATAGTAAAGACAATACCCCTTGGTGGTATTTGAGTACCCCAAGAAGATTCACTTCTGACTCCTTGCATCAAGCTTGCTTCTTCATTCCCTAGGAATCAAGGCATAGAAGGTGGAACCAAAGGCCCTAAGATGTCTCACCGAAGGAATGTGGTCATACCACATTTCATAAGGAGTATTATTTTTAAGAGCATGAGATGGACACCTGTTTTTGACATAAACTGCACATAAAACTACATCAGCCCAAAACATCAATTTAACATTCTTGAAAAACATCATGGAATAAACCATATTTAGGAGTGTCATGTTCATTCATTCAACTACACCATTCTATTGGGGATTGTATGGAACTGTGTTTTGATGTTTGATCCCATGTTGGAGAAGGTAGCTTTCAAATTCATTAGATGTATATTCTCTTTCATTATGAGTGCAAAGAATGTCAATATGAGACTAAGCTTCATTTTGAATCCATAGATGAAAATTTTTAGTTGTTTCAAAAGCTTGTGATTTATCTTTTAGCAAATACACCCAACACATCCTAGTGTAATCATCAATAAAAGACATGATACATTAATTTCCATTTGCAGAAGGAACAGACAGAGGGCCGAACAAATCATCATGAATCAATTCATGTTTTCTACATCCTCTAGAAGTAGAATCATGGAATGGTTGTTTGTTATGCTTTCCAAGGATACAAGCATCACATTGTTTCAGTTTCCTAGGAATAGTATGTAAACCAAAAGCACCATTCTTTCTCAATAAATGGAGGTTGTCATAATTAATATGGCCAAATATAGCATGCCAGAAAAGACTACTAAATGACATTATACCTTCACCGTGATGAGAGAGGTATGCAACGTTTTGTGTATGAGTAGATGTCCCATTCAGCTTCAGCAGTCTTCCATATTCCATTCTGGTCATAACAAGCATGTTATCAGAATCCTTTCGTATTTCAACTTTTCCATCGATCATATGAATAGAGTGGCCTTGATGTCTAATGTGCACAAGGGATAGCAAGCTCCTTTTTAGCTCGGGAAGATAGAGCATATTATGCAAAAGAAAATCCAAGAATCCAAGCAACTTGAGTTTGATGGTGCCCATTCCCGAGGGTTTGAAGCTAGACTTGTCTGCAAAATACATTATGTCATCTGCATTGTCATTGAAGTATTCGAAGAAGTCTCTTTTGGATGGCATGTGAGAGGTTGTGCTTGTGTTAAGAAGCCATGCATCTTTCCAATGAGAATATGCAATGTTAAATAAATATTTTGTTACTCCTATATTGCAATGGGAAACAATATAATGGGCAGATTTAGGTGGATTACCTTATGTTGGTTCTGAAAGTTTACCTTTGTCCTCTTTCTTATTTTGTCTATCTTCTTTGATCGTATCCCATGGAACTCTGCAGTCATCTGCTTCATGTGACCCATTATTTTTGCAACGGGTACAATGAAGATTGAATGTATCACCTTGGTTCTATCTACCCCCCCTCCCCCCTTCCTCCCCTTCCTCTGACACCAACGGGTACAATGAAGATTGAATGTATCACCTTGGTTCTATCTACCCCCCCTCCCCCCTTCCTCCCCTTCCTCTGAAACTCGTTCTTCCACATCCACATCCTCTTCTATTGCTTTCTCCTCTGGAAGAATCATGTGGTTTACTCTTGTCTTTCTGAGCAAGGTAAATAGTCTCACCAGTTGAAGGAGTTGACTTCTTTCCAAAGGCTTTCTCACATTCTGCAACTTTCTCCACTAGCTTGTCAAATGTGATAGATTTCATTTGACCACTTGCTTGCAAGGATTCAAGGTAGTGAGAATATGTAGGGTATAGGGCCTTAATCAAGGATGCAAGAGAGTGATCAATATTCACTCCAATGGCTGCAATGTCATGCATTATGGCTTTGATTTTTGAAGCTAAATTCATAGGGTCATCATTCTTCAACTCTAGGTTGAAGAGCTTCAACATTAGTTGTATGAGTTCTAGTTCAGAGTGTGTGGCATACAAGTAATTCAATCTCTTCAAGGCGCCATAAGAATTATTAATAGAAGCAATATGACAACTCACCTCCTCACTTACTGTCACAGAGATTATAGCGTATGGCTCCTGGTCTTTGTCTTCCCATATTTCACGTTCTTTGTTTCACATCAAAATGGTTGGTCTACTACTCTTCGACTGTGATTTTGAGGCAACAAATTCAAAGTCTAATTATGCTTCTTATTCAGTGATTTTGTTTCTTTCAGGGACTATTCCTGCGTCGCAAATCCGTTTCCATAGGTCGTTGAAGATCAATGTGATTTTGATCTTCTTGTACCATTCTTTGTAGTTCTCCTTGTCGGTCGGCACCACACTGAAAATGGAGATGAGAGAATACATTGTCTTATTCCTTCACGCACACATTAGCAAATGAAAATATAATGAAACTGCACCAATAAAATCAAAATTGTCTTACTACTACAACAAGTGTAACACCCTGTTTCCCCCAATTTGTAATTAATCATAAAATAGGA